>PVIA01008472.1:0-71365 GCA_004024845.1 Tonatia bakeri | reverse complement strand
CAGTCCTTCCTTCCCCCTTGCCCAGTCTGGGGTACCGTATCTCAGGAAAGGAAATAGAAGTCCAGTCTCAGGCAGTGTCTGGTTCTTCCCAGTAATCCGTGCTCGGCTGGTAGGCCTCTCTCGGTTCTCGGCACCATCAGCTGTGTCGCCGTAATCTCCGCTAAAGCTGGGTGATGGTTCCCCCTGCTAATGCTGCGGGGGTCCCCACTCTGGCAAAGCTGCGTGGTCCTCTCTCACAGGGCTGTGGGAGCCCTCTGCTCTGCCGAAAGCCGCATGGTTCTCCTTCACAGAGATGCAGGAGCCCTGTACTCAGCCAAATCCGCATTGTTCTCTCCTCACAGGGCTGCGGGAGCCCTGTATTCAGCCAAATTCGCGTGGTTCTCCCCTCCTACAGGGCTGCAGGAGCTCCTGCTCTGCCAAAAGTCACGTGGTTCTTTTTTCACAGAGATGCAGGAGCCCTGTACTCAGCCAAGTCCGCGTGGTTCTCTCACAGGGCTGTGGGAGCCCTCTGATCTGCCGAAAGCCGTGTGGTTCTCTCCTCTATGGCTGCCGCGCCTGGGCTTTTAAATCCCAGGCCAATCCTCCTCTGCAGCCCCACTTCCGACTACTCCCACACTTGGCCACACCTGCCCTCAATCTGCTATCCTTTCTAGCTTTTCTGGTCGCCTTCGTGGGTCTGGGCAGGTGTGGCCCCATGTTATGGAGCCAATCATCTCCAAGCTCTCACGCAGGCGCTGTAACTCGGGGGACCTGCCCCCCCCCCCAGTTACATCTTGGTGGGGAAGTTACTTCCATCCCCCTGGCTCAGAGCATGCCCATAGCTACTTAACACATCTATGTCGCCAGTCAAAGGTTATAGATATGTTAAATGACCACACCCCAGAGGTTGGCTGCAGAGCTGTTGCTATGCAAAACAGCTCTCAATGGGCCTGCTCCATTTGTCCCTTTCCCCCACCCAGAAAATAATACCAGGTAGTATTTTCTGAACACCTTGAGTTCTGGACCCCATTTTAAATGTCCATTTGGGGTCCCCCCTCTTGGCCGCACCCTGTAACATTCAGAATAAGGATAGTTCATAAACAAAAACTGCCCTCCCAGCCCATACTTTGAGAGGTTTGCAAGACAGAAGCTCATTAAAAGGGTATAAAAACTATTATTCAGGCTGACACTTTCAGGACTTTAATTCTTAAACTAAAATTTTTACTGACATATACGGCATCTCAAAAGAATGTTCTTTCCTTGTGACTGTTTTCAAACCTTGGTAGACGAATCTGGATGGGATGGGGAATGTCCAAGGCTACTTATACTAGACACAAACATTGTGGATCTAAATTGCTTCAGCCTATAAGAATAATGAAGAAATAAAACTGACTTATCTATAGAACACTTCACAGAAGAACAAAGTAATAATTCTAATTATGGTGATAAATAGGTCTGGTTAGAATTGAACTGAGTATGAGCAAGAAACAACTGTTATTTTGTTTTTCCTTTGTTCACCTACTTTCATGTATTTTTTATTGTTCAAGTACAGTTGTCTGTATTTTCACTCCACCTTGGCCCCCTGTCCCACCCATCCCTACCTCCCACTCTCAAACCTACCTCCTTTGGCTTTGTCCATGTGTCCTTTCCACATGTTCCTTGGTGAACCTTCTCCTATTTTCCCCATTATCCTTCTCTCCTCCTCTCTAGTTACTGTCAGTGTGTTCATTATTTCAATGTCTCTGGTTATATTTTAGTATGTATTAGTGTAGGAGGGTGCAGCCAGGGGGCCCCTCAAAAGAAGGATTTGTAATGGGGTCCAGAACTCAAGGTGTTCAGAAAATATTAGGATGTCCTCACCACCCCTGCTCCAGGTATGGGTTGGGGAAAGGGACAAATGGAGCAGGCCCATTAAGAGCTGTTTACCATAGCAACAGCCTTGCAGCTAACCTCTTGTGTAGCCATTTAACATATCTATAGCCTTTGACTGGTTACATAGATATGTTAAATAGCTGTGGCCCTGCTTTTGAGCCAGGGAATGGAAATAACTTCCTCACCAGTAGTAACTGGGGGGCAGGTCCCTGGAGTTACAGCGTCTGCTTGGGAGCTTGGAGATGATTGACTCCACAACTTGGGGCCACACCTGCCCAGACCCACGATGGTGACCAGAAAAGCTGGAAAGGACAGCAGATTAAGGGCAAGTGTGGCTGAATGTGGGAGGAGTCGGAAATGGGGCTGTAGAGGAAGATTGGTGTGGGGATTTAAACCCAGGCATGGCAGCCATTGAGGAGAGAGCCATGAGCTTCTGGCAGAGTGGGGACTCCCTCGGACCTGGGAGAGAGAACCATGCGGATTTGGCAGAGTAGAGACTCTCGCAGCCATTGTGCAGAGAACCATGCGGCTGCAGCCATGTAGGGAGGACCATGCGGCTGTGTCAGTAAGGAGAACCACATGCTCTGGCAGAGTGGGGGGACCCCCCCCCGGCAGCCATGAGGAGAATCACCATGTGGCTTTAGCAGAGAACCACCACGAGGCTTTAGCTGTAGATCCCGGGAACACAGCTGATGGTGCTGGGAACCAAGGAAGGCCTACCAGCCAAGCATGGATTACTGGGAAAAACCGGGATCTGCCTGCGCCAAGGACTTCCATTTCTTTCCCTGAGATACAGTACCCCAGACTGGCCAAAAAGGAGAAGGAGGGACTGTGTGTGTTTGTGGGTGTTTTAAGGGACTTTGGGACTTTAATGAAGACATTAAGTCATAATTCTTAAGTCTGTATAACTTGAATAAATAATTCCTTTCCTGTTCACCAATCTCTAACATGGAAAGCTATAATTCTCTGGCGAAGGGAAAGGTGAACCTAGTACAGGGGGACCCCAGGAGAAACGGGAATCAATCTGGTAGCACTGTGGGCCCCTCTTCCCTGGTGGCCAGTCAGACCACATGTGCAGTAACTTTAAAGTAATACTACTTGTACATGTGTAGTAAAAGCCCACCAAAACTAGCCAGGAAGGATCTGCCCTATAAGAACAGAGTCCCTCCAGCCCATGAGGTCATTCTCTGCTTGGAGCTGGCCTGCTCCCATGTTTTCTTCTGTGAACTCTGAGTGTTTGGTTCAATTCTTTGTCTTGATCACTAAGAACCTGGTTACCTGTGCCCACCTGTGACATTAGTATTTAGTATTTATATAAAATGAAGAAGTCAGCTTACCCTTTTTCTCATTATCCGTATGCTAAAAGTTTGAAGAAAGTTGTTTTTGTATAAATGACCAAATTGAATCAGTACAATAGTCAATTTTTGGAAAAGATACAATTAAAAGTTTCAGTAGGCAAGGGCAGCACTGTGAAATGGGTGGAGCTTGTCTTATTTTGTATATTTCCATTATGTCCCTCCTACCACATCTCACCCAGTTTTCCTTATCCATTCAATGGTTATCTTCCTAGTTTTCCAGAGCTAAATATGAAAATATCAGCCTTAGGAAAAAATAAAATCGTATGAAATATTCATTTATTAAGTACTTCAAGGCACTGAATTAAATACCTTGTATACACTATTCTTTTTAATCTTCATGTTGACTTGAACAAATAGATATCTTAACTTTACAGAGTGAAATTGGGATTCAAGGAGATGAAACTGTTTGTCTAAGTTTACACAAGTAGAAAGTGGCAAAGCCAGAATTGAAAAGCAGATTTGTAGAATTCCAAACCAAACCTTATTTCCCAGGAGCCACTACTTTATTTTATACCACAGTATCTGAAAACTCCTGCCCCTCACCTCCATTTGCATAACCATTAAATGTTACCTACATGTATTCTATTTTCTTAGAAATATTTTTCATTTGAAAAATCATTTACTGTTGGGAGGGAAGGGTGGGTGGGCTGGATTGGGAGTAAAGGGGAGAAAACTGTACTTGAACAATGATTAAAATAAAATGAAAAAAAAAAGAAAAATCATTTCCTGCATGTGTTTTGGTTTATGATATTGGCAAGCAAATATGATAACCTATCCAAATTACATATTTTTAAATGAGGATACATTGCTCTAATCCACAGAGGACACTGATAATACTTTAGTGTCTCTTTATATTGGGGGCAATAGGGAAAATATTCAGGACCATGGACTGTACCATAGTACAAAACAAGATAATAGAATTGAAAATGACTGAAAAAATAAGGTGATGCCAATAAAGTCAAAATTATTTTCTACTTTCTGGACATGTTTTTATAGTCTTTGAGAGCAAATAAACAAATGAAGCTGTTAATAGGGTTTTTCAAATGTTCTTAGTGAACTTAATTAAAAATGCAGAAAAATAATTGCAAAATAATGAACTACTCTCTCTCTTTGTTTCCTCTCTCTTCCCTGAACATTAAAGCTTATACCCATGACCAATCCATTTATGAAAAACTGCAGTATTGCTATGTAATTAAATTTTTTAATAAAATGGAAATAAAACAGTATTAAATGTTTTGCCACTTGAGTATAACATATGCTGTTGTTTTTGACAAAGTAGTTCCCAATTTTATGAATCTTGGGTTAGGTTTTTTTTGTCTGTGTTTATGGTCAACATCCTCTCGTGACTTGTTCCACTTCCTACTTTACCAGATCTGCATTTTACTACTTGTCTTCTGAAATGTAAAATCGTATTGCCTAATGATTATAGAACTTTTCTCTGTAAATATATTGGTTTTCCAAGCAATACCATATTCCAGAAGTAGTGAGAACATGCCAAAATGAATACTCCAAGCAAGGGTCATATACTATGGGAAAATAAACCAACTTTTAAGGAGAGATTGAAAAAAGGTCTAGAACTCCATTTTTTCAAGCCCAGACTAAGAAGGCAAGAGCATCCAGAGGAACTAAATTCAGGAAATTTTAGAGGATTTAGTTACTTGGGCTAGAGGTGTAAACACAAGCTAGGCTGATTAATCTGTCAGGTAGACCATCCAAGTAGGAGTGCAACTGTACAATATCATTATTTACCTTGGGACACTGCTTACTTCAAAGCACCCAGACAGCAGGAACAAGGCAGCTGAGGATGGAACAATTCCAAAACCTGACTTGATGCAGACATCGGTCTGCAGTGTCCTCGTCATTATGGATGAAATGAGACATTCACACAGTCTACCAAGTCCAGTTGAGGAAAAGGGACAGCATGGCTTTTCTGTCAAGGGGAGCAAAAGCCACGGTCTCCGCCATGACTGGCCTTTATTTCTATATCTAGGCACATTACATGATGGTCCCCATTTACTATGCATGGGTTCGCTTTAGGTGGTTACCTTTTACAGAAAACAAAGGAGCCAATGCCACTAATCAAATCACAGAAGAGTGATATTTGCAAATGAAAAGGCAAAAGTGGTTGAACTGGTTACACTCATCTTTGGAAGGTTTAGCATGGATTTTAGGAAGCTACTCTGGAGTAAATGTCCTCAATTCAGGATGAGGGAGTCTTTTAACAAGAGCAAGACTCAAAGTGGCCTAGGCACATTGCAGGTCTGATTCCCCACAGGAGAACCTATCCATGGGCGTGGGTCCTGTGCATCTCTGAGTGGGAGCTGGATCCACACCATGCAGAACGGTCTCCTACACCCACTCACTAATAGAATGAACAGATACCCTAGCAATTAAGTTTTCCCTGTTTTGTATTTGCATAAAATCAAATCCTCAAGTGATTTGTGATGACTACAAGCACCCAGCAACAAGGGCTTAATAGGTAAAGTGATCTCCACCTGACTCTGCTCTACAGGCCACTCATCTTGTCCCAAATTGATCTCCAAATTTTTATGTTTGCTAAACACATTCCTTAATGTATTCTTTAATTCACTTCCCAGTCTTCCAAGTAATAGAACTTGTCATCAAACTTAACTGTCACTGCTCTCTCACACTTACATGTGATATTTAATTACTCAAATATCCTCCCCCTAAATCATTGGAGGATTGCTTTGTTGGATGACATCCTACTACCACTTAGTTCAGGCCTTGTCCTATTTATTCTGAAATTTTGGAAAATATCTTGACTAATCAGCTCATTTTGGTCTTTTGAAAGTAGCCCTAGTGTTGAGTTCTTGAGTTATAAAAGTGGATATTTGACTCAGCTCTACCATTATGTAGTGCATTTTATTTGGCAAAGTAATATAATTTTGCTGAACACCAGATTCATATTTTTTTTACAAAAGTTGAGGCAATAATACGTTTTTTCATAGGTTGCACAGTGTATGAAACTATCCAGGAGCATCTAAAATACGGCAGGCATTTCAGAAGTTGAAGCGGAATTTGAACACTCCCTTACTCTTCTAGGACTCAGATATGATCAATCAGTTGTCCAATTAGAAACCAAAAGTTTTGCTAAATAAATTATAATATTTAAGCCTTGTTTATAAGCTTCCTATTACCACATGATCAATGTCACACCATTCAGCTTACAACCAGATTTAACAGCATTGTTTATATTTTAAGATATCAAACTGACACCTAGTCAAATGACATTAGAGGCTCCTGTGTCAAGGTGAGGAAGATTAAGGGCATTTCTTTACAATCAAACAAGGTAGACACTGATGTTTGGAGAAAAGCAGTGATTGCATTTTTCAACTAAGGTTCATAAAGGACACAAGTCCCCAGAAAAACAAGAAGGAGAACATGTTAGGGCCCTGGTTCCAAAGAAACTCCTCGGGTCAGATAATAGTTATTTGTATCTAGCACACCTAACCCTGTGCCAGTAAGTTACACGTTCAGGGGTTTGTTGCATGAATGGTTGATTTTTAGTGAGGTCATGTCATATAACACTCTCTCTGATAAATGTTTAGTTTCTGTCTCATTTTTTAGAAACTATTTTAAGACAAGGCTAGCTAATATTTAATTCTCCTATGAGCCTCTAACCTACCCAGAGGGACAAGTGTCACCTGATATTTATCTCTTTCTGATATTAACTGAACTACAGACTTTTCCAACTATCTTTCTTTTTTATGGAACAGTATTGAAAAATCTCTTCCCTTCTTCCCTCCTTTCCTCCCTCCCTTCCTCCCTCATTTCTTTTTTCTTTTCTTTTTTTCCTTCTCTCTCTCTCTCTTCCTTCCTCCCTCCCTCCCTTCCTTCCTCTCTCCCTCCCTCCCTTCCTTCCTTCCTTCCTTCCTTCCTTCCTTCCTTCCTTCCTTCCTTCCTTCCTTTCTTCCTTCCTTCTTTCCTCCCTCCCTCCCTTCCTCCCTTCCCAACATCCAGTTGTTACACAATTGTCATTCTCATGAAGGAAGATCCCTGGGATCAGAAAATGAGAATTTTTTTTTCCAGAAAAAAATTTACACCATAAATATCTCAAAAGAAAACCAGTTCTCATTTTCATTTAGCATCTCTTATATGGCATGTTTTTTTCCCTGGCCTTCTGTTGTCAGGAAGATTTCTGATCCCACTCATCATTTCATTTGGCAGCTACTGTTCTCTTATTTGCTCACAATTTTCTGCTTTCCACTTGCAACATATTCGTGAACTCTTTATATTTTAAGTAAGCTATGTGTTCAGTGGTAGTGCCTCCAAATTTTTTGTAATTTTCCTCATAATTGAATGGAATATCACAAGGTGACTTTATCATTTCAATGACTATAAAGATATTTGTATGTATTACAGGACAAAAATAAACCCTATTCACTTGCATTTATTGAGAATTTTTACAGTTGAAACAGGGTTTAGATATATTCAAGAAACAGAACATTTTCATTACCACAAAGGATCTTTCATGTTTTCAATTGTTTATAGTTTTGTAATCACAAGTGTGTTTATCTATTAAACATTTGTGTATTTCAAAGATTTTATGTGAGTGAAATAATGCAGTATGTAACCTTGGGATTGAATTTTTTTGTTTATTATTATTCTCTGGAGATTTGCCTAGGTGGTTGCATGTACCAGTGTCATTTCCCTGATAATGACTGATTCATGTTTTTTTTTTTGCACATTTTCTGTTTGTTTTTTAGTTTATAATTTGAGAGTTATTTATATATTCTGCTTTCATTTTTTCCTCTTCTTTGTTCACTTTGGTTTAGTTTACCATGTTTTTTTTAGGTTTTTGTTTTATGAGATTAGATTATTGAATTGAGGTGATTTCTCACCTCTAATACATACATCTGCTATAAATTTCTACTTCAACACTACCTTAGCTGTATCCAATCAATTTTGACATTTTGTATTTTCATTTTGTTGAATATAAATCTTGATTTCCTTTGGGATTTCCTCTTTGACCCATGGATTATTTAGCAATGTGTCATTTGTTTATAAGAGTTTGGAATCTTTTTTATTTTTTGTCACTGCTTTCTAGCTTGAGTCCATTTTAATTAGAGATCACAGTCTGTGTAATTTTAATTCCTTTCAAATTCCCAGTGTTTGTTTTACGGTTCAAGGTATAGTTTGTCTTGATACATATTTTATGAGAACTTAAAAAGACTGTGTGGTCTCCTTCTGGATGAACTGTTTGATAAACATTGATTAGATCCTATCTGTTGATGGTGCATTTAGTTACTTCTACAGTTCTGTTGATTTTAGAACTAGTTGTCCTAGTTGATTTTGAGACAGGGGTACTGAAGCATTAAAATACAAGGGTAAATTTGTCTATTTTTGCTTTTAATTCTATCAGTTTTGGCTCCAGATGTTTCACAGCTCTGTATTTTTATTTATTTATTTTTTTGGTACATACACGGTGAGGTTTACTAGGACTTCTTGGGGAAACAATTTTTTACTCATTGCATAATCTTCCTCTTATTTCTTATCTCTAAAATATACTTTACCGGACATAGTCATTTTTGTTTCCCTTAGATTTATATTTCTCCATTTTTTACTTTCAACCTGTCTATGTTTTATACATGAAGCATATAATGTAATTATTGATGTTTCAGGGCTTCTGTTAGGTATTTTACTTTTTGTTTTTATTTATTCTTTTAAGTTTTGTTTTTTTCTGCCTTCCTCTGAATTACTTGAACAATTTTTTATTTGCACTTTGATTAACCTATAGTGTTTTGAGCATATATATTTGTATAGCTTTCTGAGTGGCTGCTGTATTATATTAATTGTATTATATTATATTTTACTATACTATATTATTCTATATTATATTATATATTTACACAACATACCTTTTTTGATCCTCTTGGTCTCTTTGTTGGTCCTCTGAATAAAGTAAGCAGAGTCTTGTTGGAAATCTCAATCTGTGTTCACTGTCATTTTGGGGTTTTCTGTTTCCTCAATTCTATGTCTGGGATATACAAGGCCAAATATAGAAAAAAATGAAAAGTGAGGAGGGAGTCCATTCCCATGTGGTTCTTCAGGTTCTGAGGGTCCTGGTTTATTAGTCTCTCTCTCTTAAGTATTGAGCCTTATGATTGTTTTATATTTAATGCCCAGCATTCTGAGTTATATTTAGGAGAAATAATAGGGAACATATGTCTAATACATTTTCCTAAAAGGAGAAATCTCTCTAATATTATCTTTATTGAAGATACTGTACCTAAGAAAATGAGAAAATCTGTTGAAAAGCATAGTTAGAATCAACACCACGCGAGCTGTATTTTGCCTCTGCTCGGCTTCAAAAACTTTGCTCTGTGCTTCAGATTCAGATGGCTTTAGTATTTTTGAGAAAATGTTCCAAAGGTGTGCCTAGTTTTCCATATACGTACATTTATGTACCCATTGTTTTCTTATTAGAAAAACAACTTAGACCTAATTAATTTATAGATGAAAGAAAGGCCATGTAGATTAGAGTTAATGAAAGGAGCACAACAATTAATTTATGGAATTTCATATAGGTAAGTTCTTGAAACTGTAGATTCTTTCTATTATAACCTCGTGTTTCCCAGTGTGCTTTATTAGTTTATAACAATTCACTTTTTTCCCTTGTGGAGAATCAAGAGGTCAGCGAGACTCATATGGCATCATGTTTGAAGCAAGCCTAAGAGTTCTTAAATTTGATGAAACTAATAGTCACATAAAGGTGATTTCTAGACTCCACTTCTCATCCCAACTGAGTCAGCATGCCAACGTGGCACTTGGAGTTTTCTTTATAACAAGCCCCCCAGATGTTTCTTATGTTAATGTAAATCATTGCATGTTTATCCAAAATATTTTTCAGATTCACATTGTGTCAATATTTTATAATTATAAAACTACCAGCCTTAACACTTCACAGTTTTTATTCTCTTAATACCAACCTCTTGTTCTAGCACCAATTTTTTAAAGAAGATAAAAGCCAACATTTCAAAAACTCTATAAATATATTCTTAATACAAAGGGGATAGGTGTGAGTTAATCTACAGTTATCAAAGTGATTGTTTTTGTATTAAATAAATCTACTTATTTTCTATTTAATTTAAGAGTACATCTTGTAAATTTTTATTTTTGTTATGAAATTGTACCATTGTCTCCCTAACTACTTCTGAGAATATGACCAAAAATATACATAATGCTGAGAATATTAAAAAGCTTAAAAACTATCCTTGCCCCTTAATAATTTAGATAATTGTGGAAAATAGGAAAACTATAAAAATACAAATCATCTCTGTTAATATCTAAAATTATAAGACCTATGCTAAGGCAAAAATGGTAGATGGGAAGGTAGTTAGTGGGTAGAGGTATGTAGAAGTAAATAAGAAAAATAAATCTCTGTATATCTACCTGTATCTATCTATCTATCTATCTATCTATCTATCTATCTATCTATCATCTAATTTGTATTTCTATAATATGTCTAGTCTATCTGATCTGAGGCTAAACCTATAGGTTATCACACTAGATCCAAACAAAAATATTGTGGGACATCACTTAAAATGTTCCAGGAGCTTAATAATTTGTTGAACATATAAAATAACTAAGTAAATAAGGATTACATGTAGGATATCCTTATTTTTTTGTTATTTCTCAGCTGTTTCTGGGAAGGAATGTGCAGAAGTTAGCTGAAGCACTCTTCCCAGTAGGCAGAAAAATGGCAATTGCTAGTGTATATTGGGTAATGTTTCATTTTATCATAATAATCAGATAAATCACAATTAATTTAATTTTATTTGCATGGTCTTATTTTCCCTTAGCCTATGATATTTTACTATCTAAAATTATATGAAATTAACTTGTTAGTCGATATTAATAATCCATAAGAGGCAAAGGGAAAGAAAGAGATCATCCCTATAGAAACCCAAGTGAAACTTTTCTTAGCAAAGTTTGTTCCATTTTAATGTACATTCAAGGACCACATTCAGTAATCTGTATATTTGCATGCTAATTTAATTTGTGTTGCCTTTTCCAGCAGAGCACAGCTTATTTTCATTGTCTTTTCTCTATTACCTCAATGTTTGTGTTAGGCTGGTTATTACCCAACCATTTTAGCAGAATACATTATTTTCCAGAATTATAACCCCTGTATTGTTGTCTAGAAGTGATTAATTGCTGATTGTATAATTACTTTATCATGAAGCCATACAAGAGATGAAATGGAATTCTTGAGTTTGTTGCATATTTATTTTTTATTTTAAGGGAATTACTATTGGACTTTTCTTAACTATCACTTAAATGAATTAATTCTTAATCCCAAATTATAGATTTACATTGCCAGCTTTGTTTAATACCAAACAACTATGTGCATATCTCATGTAAAAATTTTTAAATGTCATTACAAAATAGAACGCTTAATAAGCAGTGCCTGGGACTATAAAAATGAATGTATAATAAACCTGCTACTCTTTTGAATTGATTATTTTTAATTACAAATAGAACAAATAAAAAATGTCTGCAGTTTTAAGAACACATTTTCTTTTAAAGGGTCACGGCTTCTATCATTGTTAAGAAGTCAGTCCTACGTATTCAGGAGGAGACAGTGTGCTCTTTTTCTGAGCGGGCTGCTCACAAGAAATTTTGTAGTCTTGTTATTCTACATCTTCAAACAAAGACAAAGAAAAATAAAACAAAACAAATTGTCCTCCTTTTTTCAAATTAAGAAGTATCTATTGGTTAAATATTTATTTTATGCTGTGCAGAATGTTAAGTAATAAAATATATCATAAAATTGCACATCTTTAATATTACTTAATTTTGGGGACCTGATCTCAAGAGAGTCCTGTGAAACCAATATATGCATATAATTTAGGTTTATATTTTTGCTTATATTTTATATACATACATAATTAAGCAACTAAATTTACCTGAGAAATGAGCAAAGACATGCTGCTTTGGGTACAGACTAAATAATTAAGAATCTTTGGTTTTCCTGGGAAGTGCAAAATTGAGATAGATGCTATTAAAATTATTGAATTTCACATTTCCATGCCTGTGGTTCAACTTTTTTGTTAGTTTATTTTGTTCATTAGATTCCTCTTTTGGGTGAGATCTATGGTATTTCTAGTTTACCACCTGGCTTATTTCACTAAGCATAATGTTTTGCAGTTCCATCCAGGCTGTTGCTAAAAGACCCATGGACGTGGACCACAAAGTGAAAATAGACTGTGGAAGTCCGGGGTGGGTGATATGAGTGGAGGAGGGCAAGAGGTGAAAATGGGGGCAATTGTAATATAATAACATGATTCAAATAATAAAATTATTGAGTTCTAGACTTTGTCATAATCTTGCTAAGACATGTTGTTAATCATTTAATCAGTTTTGACTTTTGTACTTAGGCTAAGACTAATCACTTAAAATATCTTGTTTTTATTTCCATTATTCAAAGCTATTATTCATATTAATCTAGTTTAACCTAAATCCATATTTTCAGGGTACATAGAAGTTGAGAAGTATATATCATAGGAGCAACTTGCTTTTTGTTCAAGAAAGCACTTAAAAATTTTCAAATATTTTCAAAAATTTATAACCAAAGTAATACCTTCCTGCTAGATCAGGCATCCCCAACCCCCAGGCAGAAGACTGATACAGGTCTGTGGCCTGTGAGGAAAAGGTGCACAGCAGGAGGTGATTGTGGGCCAGACTGCAAAGTCGGCTGGCATCACCGCCTGAGCTCTGCCCCTTGTTCCATCTCCCTATCCCCAGTGTGTGGAAAAATTGTCTTCCATGAAACCAGTGCCTGGTGCAAAAAAGGTTGGAGACCAGTGTCCTAGGTTGTAACAATGGCAGTTTTGACATGGATATGAAATAAGTGCAGTCTTTTATTTTCTCGTGCTTTTAAAGTAATTATATCTATCTATATCTATATCTATACCTATATCTATACCTATACCTATATCTATATCTATATCTATCTACCTATCTACCTATCTATCTATCTACCTATCTATATATCTTCTGCTTTTCTTCTGCTTCTCAAGACCCTTAGCAGATGCCTGCAATCATGGATAGTACCAAGCCCTATATGTATTATATTATTCCTAGGTAAACATACCTGTGATAAAGTTTCATTTATAAATTAGATGCAGAGAGAGGTTAGCAGTGACAGAACAATTATAAAAAATATACTATAATAAAAGTCATGTGACTGTGGTCTCCCTCAAAATACCCAGAATTTTCCATTTAATATTTTCATACTTTGGTAGACCTGGGTAACTTGCAGAAAGTGGAACTGCAGTTAAGGGAAACTACTGCATGTCTTAAATGCACAAACTAAAATGCACAGACGATCCCTGGGTTATAGCAGTAAGACTTAATGGTTTTTTGACTTTATGATGATGTGACAGCAGTATACATTCAGTAGAAGCCATACATCAACTGTGATTTTTGACCTTTTCCTCTACTAGCTGACATGTAGCACAATACATCTTGCAATGCTGGGCAGGGTCAGAGAGCCCAAAGCCCTAGTTAGCCAGGTGGTCAAAAGGGTAACAAGGGTCAACAACCGATGCTGTAGGGGTGTGAAGTGTTCTCGGTATTTTTTTGTATTGTGTTTTGCATCCCATCATGTGTACAAAACACCCAGTTGTGACCCCTACTTCTGGTGTGAAGAAGAGGAAGGTGCTTACTCATGAGAAGAAACTCAAGATAACTAACTGCCCAACTATCTGCTAACGTAAGTGTCTTGAGCATGTGGGGATAAGCTATTATGTTTGTAGGTTAAATATATTAAATGCATTTTTGACTTATGATAGTTTAACTTAGATAACAAATTTATCAACCTTCCTAAGTTTAATTTAAGTGACAACTTTTCTACAAAGCCTTTAAAGCTATTAAAACCAAAGTGCATTTTCCCATCTTTGAACTTTTGCAAAATTTACAAGTACTAAAACAAATTTAAGCTTTTTAGTTGAATGATGTCTTTACATATTTTCCCCAAAATCTGATCTTTGATGTTAAGAATGGGGCAGGGTTTGGCACATACTAAATACACAAAAAATAATCTGTCATTTGATTTTTTTATGTCAACGTAGGACATAAATTACTACATTACATTGCACCATGATGGTCACATAAGTGACATACAATTACTATTATATTAAAACTTAATTGCTAAATTCTAAAAAGAATAATAGTTAAACCAAAATGAGAAAGGGAGACAAAATAATTTAATGTTAAAGTGATTGTTCATCTAAGGCAGGGGTGAAAAACTCATTTTAACTGGGGGCCACATTAGCCTCTTGGTTGCCTTAAAAAGTCTGAATGTAATTTTAGGACTATCCTTGACTGTTAAGTGAGAGCTTGGTGCTGCCGCTGGGTAGCATCAAGGTGCTGGGCCAGATTAAAGAAGGTGGAGGGCCGGATTTGGCCTGTGGGCCTTGTGTTTGCCACCTATGATGTAAGGGATATTAAGTAGGTTTTATTTCATTTGCCAAAACTGATTAATTAGCAGTGGCTGCATAATAAGTCTTGGAGAGTATTTGGGTTGACTCAGCAGTGGGGAGAACAATGATGCTTTCAAGTACCCGACTTGGGCATTGCTCAGGTCATGGTGTGTATACCTCCTACCTGCGAACATAGAAAGCTATAACAATATCACAGCTGTCTCAGAGAAGAGTTTTATTCCTTTAAAATCATGAGTCTGTAAAACTAATAATTTATAATAACCTATAATTTGATGTTACACTAGTAAAACACGTACATGTAAAGGATCAATTTCCTTTCTCCTTAAAGACTATGCTGGTGGTCAATTAGTAAAAATCTACAGAAGTGCTTTAGTTATTTATCTGTTTTATTGTAATGTTAGAAAATTCAAGCAAATTAAAAAGTTAATTTTATTTTTATTGCTTGAAAATTATGAATTTTAAATAGATGTTTAAATAAATATTTGCACCTTTAAAAGCACTCAGTAAAGTCATTGACGATAAACACAAACTTCTCAAAACAGTATTAATTTCTCTATAATCTACTTGAGAACCATTGGATATAATGTCAGGAATATGAATCGATATTATCTGCCAATCAAATGTTAGGCATAAAATGCATTCTCAATATACCCCACTGCAATGCTTCATAGCGATCAGATTTAGTCTCAGAGCATTTGATTTGTGATGTTTAATCATTCACTTTGCTTTTCTGGGCAGGAGTTTATAGTAAAATTGGGGTTTGAACTACATGTGGTCCCTTTCTGGTTAATATTCTGTGATTCTGTGTATTGACAAGAATTACATTAAAGTGGAACAGTTGAAAGGATAACACTACATGTGTCAATACTTTAATCAACCAATAGCAACTAAAACAAACACAACCAAAGAAACAAACAAAAATACCTTGTATCATTACATAAAGAAACTACATGTATACAATTTATCTAAGGATGTATGATTTATAAGCACAAAAATAACAGTTCATGAAATTACACTTTCTCCCTAAATCTGTACATACAATAGTTTCTGATAAATAAGACTGGATAGTGTGGATTTCCTGCAAAGTATACTCAGATGGTGGAAACAATCTGCTTTCTCTTGTACTACACACACGGTATAATGCATCTCATACTGGCAGGTATTCGCTATATGAGGTCTGTCCAGAAGAAGTTCAGCTGTTGTTAATATAACGAGAATGGTATGCACAACATCAATGTAACCTGGCAGCCAAGGAGAGTGGACTGGAATGCCCATACATGAATAATGATGACTTCACTGTACTAGTCAGTGGGGGCAGCAGACACTGTTGAGTGAGCACATGTATTGTGTGGCTGTCACATTAAAAATGACTAAGCAAGTAGAGCAATGAATCTGTATCAAATTTTGCATTAAGCTTAAACATTCCTCCCTGGAAACTATTCAGGTGATTTAGAAGGCTTTCAGGGAAGATGCAATGAATACAGTGCAAATAAAAGTGTGGCACAAATGCTTCAAAGATGGTCAAGAATCTGTTTAAAGTGATCCATGTTCTGGAAGGCCTGCAACAAGCAGAACACCTGAGAATGTTGAACGTGTAGAGGCTGCAATCAACAAAAATTGGTGACTGACAGTGTGAGAATGAGAAGCTGATCTGGGGATTCCAAAAACTACTGTGTCTGAGATTTTGATGCAGGATCTTGGTATGAAACAGGTTATGGCAAAATTCATTCTGCAGTTTCTGCTACCAGAGCAGAAGGGACATTGTGTCGCAGTTGCTAATGACTTGATTCAAACTGCTACCAACAAACCAGATTTGGCACCCTGCTACTTCTGGCTTTTTCCAAAACTAAAATCACGTTTGAAAGGGAAGAGATTTCAGACCATCAATCAGATTCAGAAAAATAGGATGGGTCAGCTGATGACGATTCCAACAAAGGATTTTACAGAGTGTTTTGAACAGTGGAAGAGACGCAGGGAGAACACTGTCTGAGGTCCCAAGGTGTCTACTTTGAAAGGGATTGAAACATCATTGTCCTGTATACACTGTTTCTTGTATCTGTGTCTTCTTCAGTAAATGTTTCTATTTTCCGTAGTACATGACTAGATACTTTCTGGATAGGTCTCCTAAACTGAACAGATACTTTAGGAATATTAAAGTAAATTGAAGGACAACGATAATATTAGAAAGGGGAAGATGCTTAGAACAGGTAGGACTGAACAGGCCTTTGAGTTATGGGTACAACTGAACGTAAATGAGAGCAAGTTGGGGATTTAGTAGCAGTATGAACAACTGGAGTGAATTCCTCCATCTTGTTCTCTATCACCAAATGCCATGTTTCCTACATGGTAACAATGCGTATACCCCCTGATACCTCCTCTGTATTTCTTACAATTTTTAAAAAATTCCCACTGAGGTGCTGAGTATATTGAACAAATACATGCAAACAAATGAAACTATACCACCTTCTTACACCATATACAAGGATAAACTCAAAATGAATTAAAGACTTAACTGTAAGAATCAAAATCATAAAATGTCTAGAAGAAAACATAGGCTATAAAATCCCTGAAATTTCTCTTAGCAATATATTTTCTGATATATCTCCTCGGTGAAGAGAAACTAAATAAAAATGAACAAATGGGACTACATCAAACTAAACATTTTTACACATCAAAAGAAACCATCAACAAAATGACAAGACAATATGCTGGATGGAAGAAAATGTTCACCAATGATATGTATGATAAGAAGTTAACATCCAATATTTATAAAGAACTCATGCTCCTCATATCAAAAAACTAAACAACCCAATTAATTTTCTCCCAATTAAAACATAGGGAGAACACCTAAATAAATACTTATCCAAAGAGGGCATACATTTGGTCAAAAGACATGAAAAGACACTCAAAATCATTAATTATCAGAGAAATGCAAATTAAAACCACAATAAGCTATTACTCCTCAACTGTCAGAATGGTCATTATCAATAAATCTGCAAACAACAAATGTTAGCAAAAATGTAGAGAAAAAGGGACCCTCATACACTGTTGGTGGGAATGCAAATTGGTGCAGCCACTGTGGAAAACAACATGGAGCTTCATCAAAAACTTAAAAATAGAACTGCCTTATGAACCAGTGAGACCACTTCTGAGAATTTATCTGAAGAAACCCAGAATACTAATCTGAAAGAATATACACAACCCTGTGTCCATTCCAGCATTATTTACAATGGAAGATATGGAAGCAATCCAAGTGACCATCAACAGATGAGTGGATAAAAGAGCTTGTATTTACAATGGAATATTCCTCAACCCCCCAAAAATGAAATCTTACCATTTGTGACACCATGGATGAACCTAGAGGGTATTATGTTCAGTGAAGTCACTCAGTCAGAGAAAGGTAAATACATGATTTTACTTCTATGTGGAATCTAAATAAAATAAATGAACAAACAATACTGAAACAGAATCATAGACACAGAGAGCAAACTGGTGGTTGCTAGATAGGAGGGGGTCAGTGGCCTGGGTGAAAGAGGTGAAGGGATTAAGAAGTATAACTTGATAGTTATGAAATAGTTTGGGATGTAAAGTACAGCATAAGGAATATAGTCAATACTATTGTAATAAGTATACATGGTGTGGGGTGGGTACTGGAAATATTGGGAACAGTTTGTACAGTATATGATCATCTAACCATTGTGCTATACATCTGAAACCAATATAAAATAATATTGAAAGTAAACTGTAATTGGAAAAATAAATTTCAAGAAAGTCCATTGATTCTTTCAACCACCTTTAGTTCCTCAGAATCCTATATAACAATTCTCTATGTAAGATAAAACTTTTAAAATGTGTTAAGTTTACTATATATTTTATAAAGACAGGCAATATTTGCCTAGTAGTTGTTTAGAAATTGGACACTGACACTTCATGTAACAAGATTCCACACATACCTTCAAGTGTTTCCAAACTGGGGTTAATCACGATTTAGAAATAACCATGTGCTGTCAGGCTTCCATGTCTTGTTTCAGGCGAATTCTGCTCAGAATGATCTTTCCCATTACTCTTACAGCACTCACACTCATCCTTTTTGTTTTATTTTTATTTCATTAAAAAGTCCTTTTTATTTATAAAAATAAAGTAAGTTAAAAGGAAAGTTTTGTAAGAACATGTTTTAAGTTTACTCAATTTATCAGTCTTATTCTTTAAGGCTCATCTGAAATACTTTCATAGGTGAAACTGCCTATGGCTTCTCATTCAGTGCTCCTATATTTCCACTTCAAAAACATACTATGTATAGTTGGTTTAAGTAGCACTTATTGTACGTTTTCTCAGAACAGGCCAGGGGAATATTGACACGATGGACCCAGATCAGGATATTGTGTCAGGGCAACACTTTTACTTTAGAAGGGGAGGGGTGGAGTTGAGGTACTGCATCCAGGAAAACACTGGGTCCAAAGCTGGTGCTTCATCTACAACTAATTCTCATAGTTATTAGGAAATAACAAAGAATTCATAAATATTGGTAGCACAGTATGATTGGAGGTAGTTGAAGAGTATAAATTTCCTCTTTCTCAATCTCATTAGGGATGGTAAGCAACAATGAAGTCAAACTCTTGCAAATAGGCATGAGGACACACTAGAAAGTATGTCATCTGTTGTTATCACAAGAAATATATCATTAGACAATCAAAATTACACAGTTTAAACAGTTTATTCCAAGGAAACCATAACAATATTCTGAGAGTGAGAGTAGCAAGCTTTGGAGCTAGCTCAAAAAAGAGTGCCCTCCAAAGGCGAAGAATCAGTGTGACTGCCAATGTTATGAAGTATTGTACTTGCAAGGTTTTAATGCCTAGTTTATGAAAGGCAGAGGGGGTCTTACTATGTTTCCAAGCAAGAAACATAATTTTCCATTTATTTATTTTATATATAAAGAGAGATAGAGCTAGCTATCTAGATAGATAGGAAGGGAAAGAATTTTGAAAGGTAAATATGAATTCTGGAATGTTAATACTCAATTTGTGAAGAGCCTATATGCTGAAAACTATAAAGCATTATTGAAAGAGATTGAAAAAGACACAGTGAAATGGAAAGATATTCAGTGTTTATGGGTTGAAATAATCAATGTAGTTACAATGGCCTTATTACCAAAACAATGTACAGATTTAATGCAATCTCCATTAAAATCCCAATATTATTTTTAAAGAAATGTGATGTATACAAAAAATCATCAGTTTTGTATGAAACAGCAAAAGAACCTTAATAGCCAAAGCAATCCTGGAAAATAAGAGTAAAGCAGGAGGTATCATACTCCCTGGCTTCAAATCATACTACAAAGTGACACTAATCAAAACAGCATGGTATGGTTGTAAGACCAGACACACAGACCAATGGAACAGAATTGAGAGCCCAGAAATAAAATCACATTTTATAGGCAAATTTTTGACAAGAGAACCAAAAACACACAATAGGAGAGAGAAAAATTTCTTCAATAAATGGTGATGGAAAAATTGAAAAGCCATGTATGTGCAAAATAATGAAAGTACATTTTATATACAAAAAAAATAATTCAAAATGGATCAAAAACTAAATATAAGATCTGAAACAAAGAAGAAAACATAGGTATTAAACTTATGGACATTAGTCTTAAAAAACACTTTATGAATTTGACCCCAAAGTCAAGGAAAGTAAAGGCAAAAATGAATGAATGGGAGTAAATCAAACTAAAAAGCTTCTGCACAGAAAAATAAATGCCAATAAAGCAAAAAGGCAATTTGACAAATGGGAGATGATATTTACAAACAACAGCTTTGACAAAAGGATTAATATACAAAATATACAAAGAATTCATACAACTCAACATCAAAGAAACAAACTATCCAATTAAAAAATAGGCTGAGAATCTGAGCAAACACATTTCCCTAGAAGACATGGCCAACAGATATATGAAAAGATATCAACTTTACTATTAGGGAAATGCAAATCAAAACTACAATAAAATACTACCTCACATCTGTTAGAATAGCTGTTATCAACAAGACAGGTAATAACAAGTGTTGGAGAGTTTGTGGAGAAAAAGAAATCAATATTCACTGCTCAGGGGAATGTAAACTGGGACAGCTACTCTGGAAAACAGTATGGAGTTTCCTAAAAAAAAATAAGAATATAGAAATATCATATTACCCAGCAATATGTCTTCTGGGCATCTATCCAAAAACTCAAAATATATTTATATACAAAGATATATGCACCCCTATGTTTACTGCAGCCTTATTCACAGTGGCTAAAACATGGAAACAACCAAAGTGTCCTTGATAGAGGATTGGATAAAGATGTAGTACGTATACACTGCAACCATAAGAAAAGATGAAATATTGCCATTTGTGACAACATGGATGGACCTTGAGAATATTATGTTAAGCAAAATAAAGCAGTTAGAAAAAGCTAAGAACTGTATCACTTCACTAATAAGCTAAGAATCATGCGGTTTCACTAACATGAGGGATGTAAAACTGAAACTCATAAACACAGACAACAATATGGTGATTACCAGAGAGATGGGGTTGGGAGGTAGGAAAAGGTAAAAGGGGTCAAATATGCGGTAATGGAAAATGATTTGGCTTTAGGTGGTAGACACACAATGCAAATTACAAATCATGTATCATAGAAATGTATACTTGCAACCCATAATGTTATTAACCAGTGCCACCACAATAAATTGAATTAAAAAGTATTCTATTTGAACACTTGGATTGCAAACTGCCACTGAAGCAAACGTTGAAGATACACATATATACATATGTATACTATATATAAAATATGTATCTTAAAACAAGTATATTATTACAGAAAATACAACACTATTCAAATTATGTCCTGATGGAGGAGAAACTCCTGGAAAAAAATACAAAGATGTTAAGTAGGGGAATGCCAGAATAGAAAAAAGTTTCAAACACAAAGGGAAGGTTGTATAATTTCTTGGCAGAAAAAAAAAAAATAGGTGAACAGAGTGTTGCTGCCATACAACATGATGCATATAAAGTGGTCTAAAGGAAGGTGACCTTTACGCACCTCTACCTGATAATTTTCTATATGTAAATTCTATTTTGATTTGAACTTCTTGAAAGTATGAACTACTTTGTTACCACTGTCTTTTCCTGGTGTCTGTTAGAATGCCT
Source organism: Tonatia bakeri (assembly GCA_004024845.1). Classification (NCBI taxonomy): domain Eukaryota; kingdom Metazoa; phylum Chordata; class Mammalia; order Chiroptera; family Phyllostomidae; genus Tonatia; species Tonatia bakeri. The sequence continues at coordinate 49,507 of PVIA01008472.1, read as the reverse complement.
TCAGCAGGTTACTATTTGCACAAATAAAATAACACTATTTTTGCACATTCAGTGGGAACAGTCACAGCTCTCTACTGAAATCCTGCAGCTACTATGGTTTGGTGCTTGTTGAAGCACTCAGATAATTATTTATAAATATAACCATTTAATTTAACATTGCCATGAGGAAATAATAATATTGATCCTAAAATATGTAAAGATTTGAAGCTGATTTTTGCTCTTCACAGTGAATGCAAGTGTGTTTAATAAGATTCCATTGCTGAATGCACAATTCTCTGCAAACCTTTAGCTGTCTTCCAAAGATGGGTAACTACTACAAAGACTAAGTCATTAGGAGGTATGACAGAAGTATAATTGAATAACATTATAAGATTTTAGTCATACAGTGCATTTAATATTAAGGACAATGTATTGGAATTAAGTGAAAAAGATATTCTAAATCTTGCCTCATTGCTGAGGGATATCAAAATACACAAGGGTCTTTAAATCTCTAAGTGTTCCTTACATTGATAATATCACATTTTTATAATCTAAACACATTTTAGTTGAACCCCTCAACAATTACTCAAAAAAACTCATGATAAAAATAAGGAAACATTATTTTCCCCTGTATCAAGTAACTGTCAAGGTAAGAACTATACGTGTTTATGATGACAAAATTTTATTTTCATAAATAAACCACAACATCTGAGATATTATCAAAGTTCCTTGTCATTTGCATTACGCAAGGTTTCTTGGGGGTTTAATTGGGGTTTGTGAGACCATAAATATGGCAGAAATACACAGGGGGCTTACAGGATGATGACAGTGCACACAGGGTAGATACCTAAAGCTGCAGGGTGCAAGCCACCAGGTACAGATGTTGAGTGCTTTCCAGGTTTTCAATTATTCTATTTTTATGAATAACCCACCTACCACTTACCCCACAGAGACACCCACACACATATACAGTCAGAAGAAGCAGAAGAAGAAAGAGGTTTCCGTTGGGCATAGTATGGTATGGATGGATCCAACCATTGGGGAAGGACGGAATTCAAGAAGAAAACAGTACTGCATTTCATAGTATTGGAACTGACCTCAGCCAGATTGGTGAAAAACTATGAGGACTTTTTGGTGAAATTTTGGAGTCACTAAATATGTCAAGATATCAATAGAACAAGATACATTTTCTATTTAGCCCAATTGGCAATTTTCCAACCTCAGATTGCCTACTTTCTTTTCCCAGTTGGTTACAGTATAGTGAAGTTTGGTTTTGCTTTAAAATGTAAACATGACCGCTTTCTGCAATAATTGAATTACACAGGTTGTTTACGTAAGAGTTAAGCGAAATTATACTAGACTGGTATTTTTTAACTGTATAAATGCTAGAGAGCCAGATTTCTTCCATTTAAATTCTCTATTAATTTTGCTTACGTGTAAAGTTAATGTTCTGTGTGTGTGTGTGTGTGTGTGAGAGAGAGAGAGAGAGAGAGAGAGACAGAGACAGAGGGACAGAAATGAGGGTGGGGTAGAGAATAAGTTTAAGCAAGAACTAGGACAGGGCACAGAAAGCTTAGATGAGACTTAATTACATATTAATAAAGCTATTTTTCCCTAGAAATACAATGGAAAATGCAAGTAGAATCAATATTCTCCTTTATTGCCAGTGCAACGTCTGATTTAGCTTTATATTTGGTAGGTCTTCAAGTACATATTCAGAAATATATTCCAATGCCCCACACTCATTGTCTTCCCTGAGCTTTGGCTTGTATGCTCTACAGTCAGGGACACGGCACAGCTCATGTGTGACTTGCAAGGCTGGCAAAGCACTGCTGTGACCAATTAGTTGTCTCTTAGAAACACCAATATTATGCATAGAATAGAGTTTTGCTAAGTCAGTCCTTCTTACTTTCTTTTATTTTTTAACTAATTGAACCAGAAAGAATGTATTATACACATTTTTTGTTTTGCATATAAATTGGAAATTATTGCTTTCCCCTACCTGAGGTTGCAAATAATGTTTCTTTCACTGTTGTCTGAACAACAATCTCCATCTTTAGATGAGGCCTGTCCAAATTATTGGAAAATTATAATGCTTGCTGACAGCATGTTTAGAAGTGATCAATCAAACTTCCCCAAGAGAAAATTCTATTTTTTAAACAAAGCTTTATAACTATGATGGCTTCAAAGGTCAAGTTATTTCTTTTCTTCAATTTAAGGACATGTTCTGGAGTCAATCAATTTTAACTCAACAAAAGACCTTACTCCTCAATTTCATTTCATTTTATACATTAACTAACATAATTAAACCTGGGTTGCTTAGCAAAATGTTGATTACCTTTTTCTGATGAACAAAGTATGCCATCTAGATGTTTTTCTTTTTCAAATTTCATTAATTTGAAAGAGTAGATGTGTTTTTCTTGTGTTAAGAATAAAATAGGAGCAATCACCCAGGATGCTTTTGTGTTTGGTAATGAATGTCAAGGACCCCCCTTCCCACTCCATCTGTCAGACATGAAATTGGTTGGGCTGGGGCTGGGGCTGGGGCTGGGGCTGGGGCTGGCTGGCTGCCTGGGATGGTGTCTGCTCAGTCCTGGGCTTCAGAGATTCAGTGAAAATCATACAAAAGACTGACTGAGATAGAGCTCAATATACCAAAAGTTTTATTGACTTTCTTTCACCCTCTGCTTTTAACCCCATGAACACTGTCCTGAATTAGACTATCATTTCTTCGTAATATGTTCACAATATTCTCTGGAAATCTCAGTAAATTTATGCTCACTTTTGTCTTAGACCTGCAGTAACTGGTTTAGCTAGAGTTTCAGTCCCTCCATTTATGAGTGCTCAAAGCCCAGTGCAATTTTGCCTCTCACATAATAACAATCTTAGGCCTCCCTGTGTCTACTGTATGCACCATTACGTATCTAGAACTTCCTTAATGCTAATGCACAAATGCTAATACTACTTACTTTTAGAGAACAACTTGATTTAGCAAAAACTAAGCTAAAATGTAGATCAGATTGTCCATTCTTAATTCAGCAATCGAAAGTACTTGTGAAAATGCCATGAAAAATGTTAGGCACATATAAAAATATGGATATATGTATACATATATAAATTACATATGAAGACATTAAAAGTATAAATATATAAACATATAATACATGAGTTATATATATATATATATTTGTGTATGCAAATTAAAATGACCAATGTGTTATAGAAATAAATATGTAATAATTTATTTTGGACACATAGTTTCCAAACCAAAATAAAATAGCATGGGCAATCCCCTTTATAAGAAGTGTTGTATGTTTTGACACACATACACATTTAGGAAGATGCATAAATTTAAGTATCACATTCTAAGTGAAGCTTTGCTTATCCATCTCATTTAAATTTGTAACAGTCTCTTCCTCTTCTAAATCCTGGACTGATTCTTGTTTTATTTTCACAAGAGTACTTGACATCACCACACCCACCACATACATAGCGTTCTTGTCAATTTTTATTTATATATCTTCTACTAGAGAAACAAATGCTCTGTGAGAGAAGAAAATTTAATTTGTTTTGTTCATAGTTGTATCTGAAACACCAAGGATATTATATGGTAGATGCTTAACCAATATAAGTTGAATATACCTTTTTATACTGATGATGATGCTTTTAATAATGCATTGTTTATGAAGTGTTTAATATATTCCAAGTGTGCATAATCTTATTTGATTTTCACAAAAATGTTAAGGTGATATTTATCTACATTTTTAATATGTGAGAATATTGAGATATAGTATTTTTAAGTTATTTCCTGAAGGTCACATTGTAACAGGGTACAGCCAAGAGAGGGGCCCCAAATAGGGATTATATGTATTAGAAATATATATATAGGATGTCCTCACCTCCACAAGTCTGAACTGGGGAAATGGGACCCATGGAGCAGAACTATTCAGAACTGTGTTGTATAGCAACAGCTTTGCAGCTAACCTCTGGCATGGTCCCTTAACATATCTATAACCTTTAACTGGTTTCATGGATATGTTAAATAGCTGTGGCCACGCTTTGAGCCTGGGGGAGGGAAGTGACTTCCACCTAGGATGTAACTAGGAGGCAACTCCCTCTGGTTACAGTGCCTGCCGTGAGAGCTTGGAGATGATTGGTTCCACCCCATAGGGCCACACCTGCCCACACTCACTGTGTCAGTTCAGTAAAGCTAGAAGAATACAAGTATGCTGGCAGATGTAACTGATTGTGGGAGGAGTTGAAAATGGGGCTGCAGAGGAAGATTGGCAAGGGAATTTATACCCAGGCATGGCATCCACGTGGAGGGGGAACTATGCAGCTTTGGCAAAGTGGGGACCCTGTGGCTTTGGGCTGCTCCCTTTTGCCATGTGACTTAGGAAGCAGGAGAGACTTTGTCTGTAAGAAAAGGGGTGAAAGGACTCTTGCTGGTGGGCCATGAGAAGGTGCCACATGGCTTTGGATTAACTAGAGATCTTGACGATGACACAGCTGATGGTGCTGGGAGCCTGAATCATGGACTTCTACTTTTTTTCTGAGATACAGTACCTCGGACTAGGGCAGAGGGAGAAGGAAGGACTGTGTTCATCTGTGGGTATCCTAAAGGACTTTAGTATTTTGATGAAGACAGTAAGTCACTACTCTAAGTCTGTATAGCTTTTATTTTTATTTTTTTTTAGAATTTGTTTTATTTTTTTGTTTTTTTCCCTAATTTTATTTTAATCATTGTTCAAGTACAGTTTTTTTGTCTTGTATAGCTTTTGAATAAATAATTCCTTTCCTTTTCACAAATTTCTGGCATTGAGAGATGTCTTTCCTCTGGCAGTCGGCAAAGAGAACCTAGTGGGGGGGATCCCTGGAAAAAAAGGGGGGTCCTTTTGGTAACAGTATATTGTACACCCCCCTTGGGTCTGTTCTGTAACAACATTGTCAGGGAGTTCCTATTAAAACCCATATATAGTCGATGTAAAAATTCATACTTCTTACCACTGTACAATTTCAGCTTCAAGGAGTAGAGGCCACACAGGGTTTGTGCTTTTGTCAGAGCTCTTTATGCTCGTAAACCCGCTGATGTATATTCATGTTCGGAGAATTTCTGTTTGAATAAGGTGGGTTATTGTACCACTCAAGTGAGAAAATAGTTAATTCTAACACGAGATGAAATAAACTACAGTACATAAGTATGATTTTAATCAATTCATTTGTCAGAATGCATTAATAGTCATATTTGACAATGTGAGTTAGAAGCTCATTTCTTTGAATCAACAGTGTTAGAATATAGATCGTCGGGAAAGTATAATTAACCTTATAGAATAAAAGTAAAATCAAAACCCAAAGTAATATGTATTTGTCTGGTAACTTTCTTTTCATTAAATTATGCTTTCTGCTCATGTTTAACAGCACCTTCAACATTTAATTATGTATTGTAACAATTAAGCCTATTTGCTTTACTCCTTTAGTTATCAAACAATTACTGTTTTAAATGTGCCAGATATTCTTCTCAGCATTGGAAATCTAGCAGATGACAAACTGGCAAAAAAAAATCTCCCTTCCCCAGAAAGATTATATTTTAGTTGTTTCTCCTTAAGTCATGATAAATTATTTTGTGAAACCAACAGGCAGGATTCTGCACTATTCTATTTTTGTATATCTTTCCTTCAGTTGATCCAGAACCATAGAATTGTCATTCATATTTCTACATTATATAGAGCTTGCATGAGCTTCTACAAAGGAAAACAATCATGTAAAACTCTTTTTCCCACTTGCTTTATTTTGACAAATATATGACTGTAGTAAGATTTTTTTAAATTTTTCTAAGATAATCAGAGCATAATTATTTCATGTTCTTTTCTTAAAGGCACCAGTTTTGTTTGAGAGTTTCTTCTTAAACTACTTCATATTTTGCCTTTTATTATTTTTAGAAAGCTGAAGGAAGCTTGTCTAAATTACATATCTAAATAAAGATTTAAACCAAAACAAGGAATATTCATAATTACAAAGACATTGCAAATGATCTCTACATAGTTATCTTTTAAGCCATTAATATTTGATGCTAGTTTTTTTTTAGTTGATGTAGTATTTTGAAATGTTTTCCCAGTAACTTAACTAGATTTTAGAAACAGTTAATTATCAAATGGCACTAAATTTCCAATTATTTATAATTAGAAACCATGAAACTTTCTAAACTAAAACATTGCTATATTTTCTATCCACAGAAAAATGAAACATTAAATCTAAGGGTCGATTATTTTTGGTAGTACTGCTTTTTGAATCAAATTGTGGAGTCATAGTTGAGCAGCTTGGCGGCATTAATTAAATGAATTAACTTCTGTTAGTAAACTTTTCCACTTGCCAAAAAATTTATATTATAAGACATATACTTATATTGAGATTTGACTTAAAAGAATCTAATTCAGAAGTCAAAAACTTTAATGGTTAGGGTCACCATCATTGTCATTGTCGTGATCATCACCTTCATCATCATCATCATCAACGTTGAACCACACTGCTTTTATCCCACAAACTAACGTAGGGTACGTAGGAAACATATCTGGATTCAGATGTTAAGCCAAGTTTTTTACCCCTGCCTTTTCTCTCCACTGTGACATTTATCCTCTTACTTGACACAAAGTTTCAATTGTACTGCTTTGGGATACTTTGTCATGTCTTCTTACAATCAAAGATTAAAGGAAAAGGAGCAATCAGTCTGTCAAATGCAGCAGCATTCCTGGAAATGAAGCATTACAGATGTGTAATTTAAGTTGCATTTCCCATTTTAAAATAAGTTCCTAAAATGTTACTGCTTAGCTAGGAGGTAACCCAGAAAGTAGAACTAACAAATGCCTGTTAAATATTATTTATTCACTGGTGAGACTTAAAGTGTTCACCATGGAATGTGATGGTTTTTATGAGCAGGGGACATTTGCTTCAAGAATGTGGTCAATGGTGTCTATTCAAATGACAGAAGACTATGATGAAGACTGATAGCCCTGGTATGGCTCAGTGGATTGAGCACTGGCCTGAGAACCAAAAGGTCACCAGCTGGTTTTCCAGTAGGGGCACATGCCTGGGTCACCAGCCAGGCCCTCAGTATGGGGCTCAAGAGAGGCAACCACACATTGATGTTTCTCTCCCTCTCTTTCTCCTTTCCTTTCCCTCTCTAAAAATAAATAAAATCCTTATTAAAAAAGACTTATAAAGACAATGAGGCCACCTCCTTCTAGCTTTCACATATTGGTCCTATGAAGGCTTGTCTCATTAGTAACTGGAGGCTAGCAGAGGAACCAACATGAGCAAAAGCCTTGGATGAGAAGCTGTGAAGTTGTGTGCCTGCAGGTGAATATTTTGATATCAGTAGACTGCAGGTGTGTTGGTTGTAAGTAGGAAATGGTACTGTAAGAATGTATAGTGTCTGGGGTTTAAATTGCCTCAAATAATCACAATGATCAGTGAATGGCACCTTTTGTTATTGTTTGCCCATGGCACACTGACTAAAGAGATACAGTTAGGAGTCTGAGCACTAAGGTGACTGAGGCTGAGCGAAGTTGGGCAGATCAGAAAATTAATCAGAGTGGTTGTGGAAGCCAGTGAGTGTGTTTAAGTTTAGACATGAAATATGCAAATGTTAATTTAGGAAATCTGTTAGAAATATTCAATTAATTAATTATCTTACTTATTTGTTTACTCAGCAAATCCAATAGAATTCTGTTCTCTAGGCATGAGACAGAAAGAAGGAAAACTTTAACCTCCACTTTATCCTCAAGGCTGGTAAGAATCCCAGCTGTTCCAAAGTCTGGCTGACAAGCATGGATTGGCCACCTGACACCCCACCTCTGTGCTTGGGCATGGGGCCCAGGAATCAGCATCTATAATTGTTCCAAATGTGGGACAGGAACACTCCTATCAACTCATCAAAGACACTACTCTGGGTGGAACCAAGTGCCATTGGACCCAAAGTCCTCAATGGCCCCTGTGTTCAGTCTTTGGCCATTCTCCCCCTGTGCACACAAAGGCTCAAGTCTGGCATAGGTTCAGGGTTGACTTAGTTCTGGTTCTAGTGATGACACTGACCAGCAACACAGAATCAGGTCAGTGTTCCTGCTGTTTCCAATCCTATGTAGAACCCTAGTATTAAGTGCTTCCAAACTTCAAAGTGTGTTGTGCTGAGTAATGTTTCTGGCAAGAATAGTTATTTAGTGAATATTCACTTATCATTTACTTATTCAACATATCCACAGGATTTTCATTCTGAGCACTGTGCCTCAAAGGTCATGTCTATAAAACAGAGATGACTTTAATGTTGTGAGAATGCAGAATTCATAACACATTGCCTACTAGAGAACACATTTTCTAAATTGTCAGATGATGATGATGATGATAGTAATTTTTGTTTCTTGTGTTAAGTAAAAAACATTGAATACCTTAATTTTAGCAATTTTGTTCTTGCCTTGATTCTCAAATGATTTACTATTTTGTTACTTTACATGGTTTCTCTGGAACTATGAAATAGTTTTTTTTTTTAAGAGCTCTTCAGGTGTAGAATATTTTTCCTAATGGAAACTATAAGAAGAGAGAATTACAGTTCTTGTCTCTGGAGCGACAATTTGGAGACTTCCAGGGTTTAAGTATAGGTAACAGTTTGTAGTTAATGCGCTAATTTGCACCAGTGTGTGGTGTCTTGTTTGTGCACCGGCTCTCCCCATTGTGATACTTCCAAACATGATCATCTTTCACTGAGCACCTGTCGTATCCTACACAATAGACAGAACTAATTGTAGCAGAGCTATCTGTTATTCTTGTAATTTTACAGGTGAAGGGAAGAAAACTGAGGGAAATGATGTGTTCAGGATAACAAAGTTAATGTGAGAATTGAGATTCTAACTCTGCTTTGGCCAAATATGAAGGCCAAGTTTTTCTCTATGTCCCTGAACACAAAACTATTTAAGTATCTTGCAGTGCACTTATTTCCCAACCACTTAAATGAATTTATCAGCTGGAGCTTGGGGTTTAACACACTTAATGCGAATAAGCAATTACCTTTGTATATAGTAGCTCACTTTGAATATTCACACATTTTATAGCAATTTTGCCTACAGTATTCTTTTTTCATTAAATGTATAAGTTGTAATGATTGTCTCTACCTCACTACCACAAAAGGAGCAAGTACAACAAACAATATTTTGACTCTTATGAGAACTAATTTCCATATCCTTCAATCATCATGCAGTGTGAGTGACTACGGGTAGTTTAAATGGTAATACAATACATGGGATCGTCCCTGAATTTTAGCAAGAAATTAAATTTTAAATTGAAATCAAAACACCTTTAATGGTGAACTCCTAAGGGAGAAAAAGATTCACAATAGAGGAATCAGTATGAAACCAATAACTCAACAACTTTAGGAATTCCTGAGATGTGTAATTGTGTTGCAACCATTCAAGGCCGGACTGGTTGCACGGGATTCGAATATGTGCAGAGCTGTGGGAATGCCTGATATGCCTTTATCCCTGGATGGTGAGCCTTGCACGCTGCAAGTCATGTGTCCCTCTGCATGTTTACCTGTCCCCAACTCCCTTATATACTACACACACACACACACACACACACACACACACAGCAGGGTGTAAGGTATTAAACAACAGATCTTCATTCTATGCACTCAAGGCCATGGGAACGGTTTATGGGGCACAGTCTCAAGGCTATGAGAACACTGCTTACCAGGCCCATTCTCAAGATTATGGGAAACTGCTTCCCTTAGTTTCCCAGACACCTGGGTGAGGAAGCCAGACTGCCTCCATTTACCCTACAATATCATATATAATTATGTTCTCTAAAAGACATCACTTCCACTCCAGAGTTAAACTAAGCAGATGACTGTAAATACAGTGTGGGAGCTCAGAAAAAGGGGACATTTCTCCTCCATCAGCCAGACTATAACTAAAATGTAAAGCAGGCTTCTCTCATTTGAACCTACAGAAAACAGTAAAACAAGGTGCCAGTAGGAATCATCTAAAGAAACAACTGTTGGAAGCTTGATCTCTATTTCATGAACAGGTGAAATTGGATATTCCAGAACAAAATGTTCCAGACTGTTGCCTATTCAGAGAAGTCACATACTAATTTTTATGAGATAAAATAAAATTGAACATCTTCATGTGATCCTGATTTGTAAGGGCACATATTTCATATTCTTGGGCATTTGCTTGTGAGAAGCTGCAGTATGTTCTCAGTAAGATTAAATGACCTAGTGAGTGGTAACATACTGACATTATAAACTAGGTGATTCCACATCATTCATTTTAATATAATAGAAAGCATAATATAAGAAAATTTATGTCTTCTTTTTTTCTGCTATATCCTTTCTATATATCTATTTTAGAAAGCGAACTTATTGGGGTGAATTTGGTTAATAAAATTATACAGGTTTCAGGTGTACAATTCTATAATACACCATCTGTATATTGTATTGTGTTTTTACCACCCAAAGTCAAGTCTTCTTCTATCACCATTTATACCTCCTTTACCCTTGTCTACCTCTCCCAACCCCCTTTCCCTCTGGTAATTACCATGCTGTTGTCTGTGTCAATGATTTTTTTTTTTTTGGCTTAATCCCCTCAACCCCCTCTACCCCTCCGACAGTCCATTTGTGGTATCCTTGAGTTTGTTTCTATTTTATTTGTTAGTTTATTTTGTTCACTAGATTCCACATACATTTATACAATAGAATACTACTTAGCCATAAAAAAGAATGAAATCTTACCTTTTGAGACAACATGATGGACTGGAGAATATTATGCCAAGTGAAATAAGCCAGGCAGAAGAAGACAAGTGCTACATTCTTCTATAGTAGGAAGCTATAGAAGGCTGTAGAAGACTATATATACCCGTTATATATATATTTTTTTATTTTTTAGTCCCCACAGTTTAAGACCTTCAGACCCCTTTGATGAGCGATCACCGACCGGCAGTGACCGCGGAACACTGCAGATGGCTCGTTGACACACAAGAAATAAACATACACGGAAACAGGCAATTTTCTGTGGAGAAGTAGGGACAGAGTGGCCACTCTCTAAGTGGAGAGCACATTGGCCACCCTCTCTAGGGAGGGTGTGAGTTCTCCCATCGCAGCAGGCTTTTTATTGGGTTCGTTTGTACGAGAATTCAGGTAAAGCTCATTACTCATTGCCTGGAAGTAAGGATCAAATAACAAGGAACTCTGAGGGCCTACTTTGAGTCAGGGTCAAAGAGCTGTAAAAGACTAAGGAACAATCTCGCTTCCTCCTTGGACCCTTCTCATTCAACCGAGAGCATTTTAAACAAAGCAGGTTTCACAAGATTTTACATATTCTTTCTTAGGCCTGATCAACCGGAGAACCCGCCCTTTCTAGTACAGGGCGGCACCACCCTGTCATTGTTTCAGGCTTAGGTGGAGCAAGGGGAACTAAGGCAACCAAGAGATAAGGAGATTTTCTTGCGGATGAAATGAGCACTCAGGCTTTGTCAAAGCCGGGGTGGGGGGGGGTTTACAGTCCATCACCCCCTTTTGCCATAGCCCCCAAAATCCTTCCTTGGGGGCCTCCCATGTGACCGTGCCTGTCTTAGGTTGTTCCCCCCTTGGGGAATCTTACCCGTCATTGGCTAACCAACCAAGCATTGGGGTCCAGGCAGGGTGAAGTAAAAGGAGCAGAAGTGGTGTTCCTGCCAGGGAGATAAGCTTTTGTCTCCTTGCTGGCTTATGGTTCCAAGCTCATTCTCTCAGCCTTAGCCTAGGTGGGGGTTACACTTCTGATACCAGGCAGGGCGGTTCCCAACACCCCTTGACTAAATTTATTCATCTAGTTCTACTCTATACACCTTATAATATTTTTAATGTTCTTTCTGACAGTGATCTTACATATTTAGGATCTCAAATCACCAAATTAACTCTCTCTCCTGAGCTCCTGACCTTACTTCTAAAGTTCAGTTTTGTTCTAAATCAATTTAGTTCATTGGTCTTTGTTCTTGACTGGGTTGCTAGAAGCTAAGTTTTTTTTTTTTTTTCCCCTCAATACTCATCACAAGCCCCAATTATTAACTTTCTTAGTTACTTATCATAACTCACCAAACTGTACAATGAAGGTGAATATCTAACTATTACACTCATATTACACATACACACACCACCCTTCTTTTAAGTGTGAGGGAAACATACATTACAAAAAACTATATTGGTTGTAAGTGACTTCCACACAAGGCAGTAGTAAGTGATTTGGGATCACTTACTACAGGTAGAAGCAATACATTCAGAGTTTCCCATTAATAAAGGGACATGCAAGAGCTCAAGATCTCACAGGAGTGCAAGGCTAATTCTTTATTATGTTCAGTCTCAGTCATTTCATGTTTTCTCTGGCATGCCATATCCACCCCAAGTCCTTTAAATATAAGAATGTTCCTGAGAGACATGGAGTTGTCTTCTGAGTTGGCAGAAAACAGGTTTACTCACTACTTTTTGTTGTTTTCATGTGACTTTGCTGATGGGGTTGTATAGGTTCTCCACTGAGCATTATGGCTTCTCAGCTTACACGGCAAAGAGCAGGATAAAGATGCTAAGATTCCGTTATTTATTCAAAAGACAAACATATCATGAAACAATACCATACCATCAGCTTTATGATAATTCTAATTAATGTGTAGACAATTAGTTTCAGGAGAACAAGTACACAAGTAAGAGACTTGGATTGCTGTTGTTGTATAGGTTTGTTTTTGGGTCCATTCTGACTAACATTCCATTTAACATTTGCTTCCATTAGTACAACATGGAGCACATACAGGTTGCACCAAATGTCAGTGAAGACAAAACAGGAGGTACTTGTTAAGATTAGAGAAATGGGGCTTAATAGAGGCCCAAAGTAAAACAGCATAAGTGATGTAGAGGACACAATTGTGGAGATGCTAAAATTCATGATTCAAAAAATGCCAAAAACACTGAGGAGTTTGGGAACACAGACAAAGGGTGGGAGAAGCCAATTAGAGTTGGTAGGTGCGTTGGGCCAAGAGCAGCGCTCACCCCGGGCCTGACGTGGCTTTAATCAGTAGCACGTGCATGTTTACTGCAGCCGGGTGTCTTAAAGGAGCAGCCCAATTGCGCACTTATCAAATTCATCCTTTAACAACCTCCCTGAATTGGACTTCTCAGAAACACTGGCGGTGATTGCCTTCGTAAGTGTACTACTGTCAATGCTTTCAGAAACGCAGCACATAATCTACTACTGGATTGTACACTTTCACTGCCTGTGTGTGATCTCATGTTACTATCAAATGTCCCCAGAGCCAGAGACCCTGTTCTCAGCTTAGAAATTCTCAATAAATAATAGAAGAGTTTTAGTTGATTTGACTTCACTAATTAAACATCTGTAAAGATAGGTTGCACAGGTGCTTATTTTAGGAGAAAAGTAACCACATATATTTTGAAGAATCAAAATTTTTATTTGCTTGATTATCAAAATCGTATATTTGATTATCAGCATAACACTTTTTTAACATTGCATTTAGCACTGAAAACATTTTTTTAAACTTTGAATGAGTTGAGATTTAGAAAGTTATTTTTTAAAATATGCTTTCAATGCCCATGTTCCATTTGGAAAATTTATTGTCACTGCCCTCTCTTCAGCAAAAGTTATCAGGGCAGCAAGTCAATGACTGCTCACTTTCTGGGCCACCACTAATTCCATAGCAATTGTCAATGTTTGGAATAGAAGAGGATGGACAGTGGATTCATTGCTGGGAAATATAATCTCCGTAATGGCCTATGTCACATTTTGCAGGATATAAAACATTCCTGGGAGACAAATATGACCCACTTAGTTTGCAACTAGCTCTTTAGGGTCCATTCATCTTCACAGATATGTCAGCAAAGACACTAAAGGCACAGTGGAGTGTGTTCTTCAGGGAAGTTTCGTCTACTCTTTAATGCAACACCATTTATAAAGTACTGTGGCAGAAAATAATCACGTAAAAGAAACTCATCAGTGGTGTTGCCATCTTATTTTGAACGCTGGTATAAATGAACCAAGCCAAAGCTGATTTAACTTCTTCAGAGATGTCCTCTATGGATTATCCCCTCCCAGCACAGAACAATCAGAAAGGCTCTGGGAGGGAAGCTAATGGTATTGCTGCCCCTTACTTGAATCCACCCACTGGAGGGCTTTCCTCCACAGGGTTACCACACTTTGACCTTCAGCAAGCCAAATGGACAATGTAGTTTTTGCTGCTCCTATTATGGGTTGCACCATCATTATCCCACTGGAAAATGATCATGACAAGAACATATCTGCTTAGAGAAATATAAATGTATTCTTGTGTATGTATGTTTGTGTGTGGGTGCATTTAATGCAAGGAAACAGTTCAAAGACAGGAGAAAAAACTCTTTTTAAAAAAGTTAGTAATAATAAAGGAATAAATGCCTATTAAACAATTATAGATGTTTCTTTAACAAGAAATGACACAACTGGAGGGATTTTTTTCTGACCTCTCTAATTAAATTTCATGAAAACTCAAATAGGTAAAATAACAAAAGTATACCACGTCTGCTCTGTGTTTGTACAGGTATGAGGATCTTTTGGAGGAAAAATAATTGGTATAGACTTTTTTTACCCTTCCACCTCTTAGAAAAAGTTTCAGGGCCTGATGACATTTGTGTCACATGAATGTCTGCACATGTTTCTTTTTCTCAGTTTCAGGGGATTTCTTCAATGGGAAAAATAACCTTCCTAGGACAACATACCTACTAGCTCTCACCATGCTTATCTTGTCCAAGTTTTCATATTATCTCTACTAGCATGCTTTTCTCAAGTCCTTTTGTTCTTTGTTCTTTGAATCTTTCATAACTCTGTCAATGATAAAATCTTATCATAATAATATAAATGGTGTAAAATAATGATAAATATTTTCTAGGCCAAGTACCAGTAGGTGGTAGTAGCTTAAAACACTATAGATGACCATCTGGAGTTTAGGCAGGACCATAAAAACCTGCATACTATCAACCAAAGAAGAGATTAAGTAGAATGTTTATAGGTAATGGTGTACATTTAAAAAAAGATACTATTTTGTCATTTTGGTTGCTTTTATACACTTGGCAGCATATAGCCATCCCTTGTCACTCCACCATTCCTTTCCACTTTAAATAGAATTTATTTGTCTCTGTTTCTGATGCTGTCCATGAGTTTGAAATCATCACAGTCCCATTCTCATGTGTGATACAGTTCCTTGTATTAAAAAGAAGAAAGAAAAACTTACTATATTCACCAGTTAACAGCCAAGAAAGAGATATTTAAAAGCAAGAAAAACACACAAACTGAATTTTGTGGCAATTTTTTTGGATTGCAGCCATCAGATTAGAAATATTGTTTCTGAACATTCATTGAATTATGCATTTGTATGTATGTCCTCCATTAAATAGGTGAAATTTAAAAGCAGGGGCTGTGGAGCAATCCATATTTTCCTTTGGGCAGGGAGTCTTACTGCTGATTCTACCTGAGTGCATGAATAAGCCCCATTTATGCTTGAAGTTAATCTGACTTCCTTTTGGGGGTCAAATGAAACTTCTTTTGGGGGCCTCCCTTATTCACTAATTGTGAATAAAGTGGGTTTTTTTCAATATTAAGAAAGTTGGTATCTTAAAAGTTACAGTCCACATCTGAGTTTTGGATTCTCTTGAAGTTTTTGAGTGGCCAGTGGATAAAGACGCTGACTCCTTTTGAGTCAATAAAGTCTGAGAAATATATAAGCAAAATACACATGTATTCCAGTATAAGATATGATATGCTGTAGAGTATTGCGTTAAAACAGTATGTTAAAGAGTTTTTGTTTCTGTGTTTTTTTTCTTTAATGTCTTTGTATCTGGATTCACTTCTGAAGTCCCAGTTCTTACATTATACAGCCCCATATATGTACATAAATACACAGAAACACCAAATGCAATTATTTTCTTTTCTTGAATTCCAGATACTGGATCTATAAATGCAAATAGAATTGATTTTGCAGCTGAGTCAGAAAAGAACATTTAAATAAAACCAAATTTAAACTCCACTTTAGAGAATGGTTAGGTTTTATGTACAAATGTAATGGCAGTTACCAGGAAAGGCGTGACTTTGTGTTCTCAGCTCTAGAAACAGAAAAATCAGGCTCAATTACTTCTGGATATCATTTATTTTTTTCCAAATAGAGCTCAGTTTGTGCTTACATCGATTTTGTTCACATTTAAAATATTTATTTTTTATATATGTATAGTTTATTTCCACCCTACAATTTCTAGAGATCTCACTTCCGAAGGAAGATAAAAGACAACATTGACAATTCTGCCATTTTTTCCCAATTTCCATTCTATTTACATAGCATATGTCTACCAGAACAAGCAGTCTTTGGGATGAGGGTAACATTAGAGAAAAACAAACATGAAGAAAGGGCACCATGGAAATTGAGATTTCTTAAGGAAACCTGGTAGATTGATGGGAGGAAAAGTAAGAGAAAATCAATGAAGAAATCAGAAGGATTATAGTTGCAGAGAAGGAAAACAATAGTGATATTTAAACACCATTTCTTGATTGTTAGATTGCAAAACATTTTAACTTCAGAAAATGTATTCATTTCACAATTACTCTTTGAGATGACAGAAGAAAGGGAGAGAAATAAGGGTATGAGGAATAAAGAGAAGGGAGGTCAGAGGTGAGGATAGAAAACAGAGAGGAGTAGAGAGGGGGAAACTCCAAAGGAAATGGGACAGGATGAGGCTGGCTTCAGGGTGTGACCTATCCTGTCTGCACAGGGCCCCAGGCTCAGAATGGCCTTGTGCCTGGTGCAAGGCTCTGCTGTCTCCCTGTGACAATCTTAATTATTCTTGAACAATCAATTCTGCTCCTTCATTGTGCACTGGGCCTTGTTAACTATGTGGCCTGTTTTGGGTAAAATGTTGGTGAGAGATATCAAAAATGAGAGAAGCAGGAAACCACTTTCTTTCTATTTGCATACTGACTGTAATCTTGAGTGTATTGTTAAACTCATGTGTTCCTGTTCCTGCAGTCCAGCTTTCAGGAGAAAGGTAATATTACAAGCAGGTTCTGGAAAGGGAGGCTAAGAGGGAAAGGAAGGAGGTATGATACAGATAGAAAAGATATGCTAGATTCACATTTAGGAGGCTCAGCATTTTCATTTCAGTTTTCAGATGATATTTCTGTTAGTTGTTCTGAGTGGGGGTGGGTGGGAGTAGTTTAGATGATTATGGTAGTAACACTATTGACATAAGAGAACTTAGGCTGTTATTTATCTCTTTTTATTATCTCTAGGATCTAATAAATAAAGACAAACCTTCCTAATTGCAGCACGATACTCTCCACTATCTGTTAAACCAAAGGTGTTTCACAGTAAGCTCATACATGAGGACGTAGCAGTGACTGATTTCTTCATTTAATAATAACAAAATAATAATTCACAAGGCATATAGCTACATAATATCTCAAACAGAAGCATGGGACTCTCAGGCCAAATGAAAGAATGTAAAAACAAATTTTTTTTTTGAGAAAGTGCTATGGATTTTCACTGTCAAAACCAGTAAGACACGACAGAATGTTGTAGCCAATGTTAAGGCATAACAGAAGACACAAATAAAGTGGTTGTTCTGATCACTGGTGACTCCAGAGCCTCTTTATGGAAAGGTCAGCCCAGCTCGCTATGGAGACACAATCTTTTCAAAGCAAGAACAGCAGGGATTTGAGACAGTGTTCAGAACAATGACTGAACACATCCACAGTGTGGAGAAATGAACAGGTGCTTTCCCTGGTTCCTTTCCTCAGTAAGCTCTGTGTTTATATAGGTGTGAGGTTCATCTGGAGGAAAATTATTGGATATAGAATTTTTTCACCCTTTTACCTCTTAGAAAAAGTTTCATGCCCTGATGACACTTGTTTCACATGATGCTTGTTTCACATATAGTCTGAACTATAACCTACATATAGGTACCACCACCTTTACTTTTAAGAAAGGTTAGCATCCATTTATCTATACCAAAGCAGTAGGCTGAATTTTCTCCTGTAGACAGTTTTCCTCTGAACTGGAGTTAAGTTAATCTCACTTTAAAGTGCAACAAAGGATATGCAGACTCGTGGATGGTGACACATGAAAGAGAAGCCTGGGCCAACAGCACTGCCTGAAGGCACCTCAGTAAGAACTGGCTCTACCTGACAGTGAAGGTAGCAGCCCCCACGCAGAAAGAGGGTCCCTGCCAAGTCTGGCTTAATGGTTGTGCTGGCATGGTGCATTTACTTAAATTCTGGTATTTCAGAGGAAATAAATCCTAGTCTATTGTAGAAGCCCCTCACTCCCTCTCTGTTATTGGCATAGCCCTCTTCCCTACTACCTTCTTTCCTGAGCCATCAGAAACTGCACACAGAACAAAAGTGGATGAAGTGTAACATGCTCAGGCTGCAAAGATGCAAAAAATGCCTCACACTTAAAACAGAATCAATTGAATTGTGCTTGTTATTTCAGCTGGAACCATGTTCTATCCCAGGAAAAAGTGGGAAGAATGAAGAGGGGACCTAAAAGAAATAAATTATTAATTCAAGAGATTGATAAAAGGAGAAATTAACAATGATAAAAGGTAGAAATAAGAGTATAACACATGACATGTGCCTGAGACTTCCTACTGTTCTCCAGGCCCTAATTTACTTCTAGATTGCAGAAGAGCAAGTTAGATAAATCAGGAGCACAAAACAGTTTGCCTTGGGAAAATAGACTGAAACATTTGCAAAAAGAAGCATTTAAATGGCAGAGGGGGTTAAGTAAATATGTCTTGATTATGCAAAAAATAAGTGAGCTGCTGGAGAAGAGGTCCACAGTGAGCTCAAAGAATGTTTTACAAAAGCTAATTCTGAGGAACTGATAATGTCAGTGTCAGAACAGTAACAGTAGAAAAACTCTATCATCCATTTTTCTTCGTTTGTATCTATCATCTATCTATCTACCTATCTGTCAGTCTGTCTGTCTATCAAATCTATCTAGTTTAAAAAGACAGAGAAAAACTGTAGGAAAAGAGGTTGAAAGCTTAAGATCCTAAGATGAATGTCTAGGCTAGAAATTTATTTTTTTAAGCAAGGAATAGAAGAGCCTTGATATCTACCTGCTTTAAAAAACATTACTCAATCTCTAGTTAATTCTGAATCAGATAAGATAAGTGGGCCTGAAAGTATCAGTAGATAATTGATAGGATGAATAGATGCACATATAGATAACAAAAGAGAGGAATTAAAAGAATAAAGTTAAATGTATTCACAAATAAATATTTGATCCAAAAAGCCATTACAAATGTTAAAGCTACAAGTAGATATAAATCAATGGGGAAATGTACCTTTAAACCTCTGAGAATCACAATGCGCAGCTTCCTGAGCTCTGGGAAATTTGATAGGAAGACTGCTGATTAGTGGATAGAACTTACAAGTGTCATTTTGATGACAGAACACGTTCTGCCTTGAGCTCATATTCATTTGAGCACTGCACACCAAGAAAATTAGGATAAAAGTGTAAGATGAAATTTTAAAGGCTTTAAAGGTTTATGAAAGACATTTGTAGGAGAAAAGAACCATAGTTGGGATCTGTAGACCAGAACTGCTAAAAACAAATTTTTTAATTTATGAATTCACAAGAAGAAAGAATAATACTGTTCACTGAGAGAATTAATAAGTCCAAGTGAATTTCTTATGAATGAATACTTTGACAATTCATCTCACCTCTGCTTCCTTCCTATCTGCCAACAAGAATATAAGTCGCTGCCTTGGTCCTGGCGCACAGCAGCAAAGTGGGCCTTGTAGGCTTTATATTGCTAATGTGGTGACCTATCTGCCCCCATCTGTGAGATCTGGTAAGTTAAAGTCAAACGAATTAAACTTACTGCATTTCCATTCTTGATCATGTGGACCTGAAATTTAAAAATACCATTATCAACCACAACCTTCAAGGGAGTATTCTCTCCTAATGACAACCATTACATATAATACTGAGATGTCCAAACCACACAATAAAATAATCAATTATTAAGACATATTTATTAGTTCTACTCTGTAGGCTATCTGTTATTCAATGTAAGCACTTAGGAGTGCTGAACTGGCTCAGTTCACCGCACTGGAAGTAGGCCTGAGATGCTCAAGTGGTGATGTAATCCAGAATAAGTCTAAATGAGGCTCTCTTGTCTGAGAAAACACACACACACAAAAACTGAACATTAAAAATAGTGGATCTGGTATATTAAATTTGAGAAATTAAATTCAAATTGTAAGGGACTATATATTGGTTTTATTTTCTCATTGGCTGTTTAATAATAAATAAAATTTTTGAGTTAGCTCTGTGGCTGCTGGTGGATACTTCTCCGTGAGTCTCTTATATTTCACCCTGTCTTGCTGGTTATACTCTGAGTTCAAGGCCCAGACTGTTCTGTCTGATCCATCATTTTGTTTGTGAAGAACATCCTTGAGGAATGAGGTAATGTCTCTTTATAAAAAAGAACAAATTCACTAACAGGATGCTATAAAGCAGTGGGTTTACCAGGCTCAGTGTTCTGTTACAAAACCGACAGCAGGTTCAGGCAACCCTCTAGGCTAGTGGTTCTCAACTGAGTTTAACTTTTTCTCCTAGTTCTGAACAGAAATATAAATAAATATATATACAATGTGGGGCAAAATTAGGTTGGCAGTTCTTCATATGGAACTTACTACAATGATAAATAAACTCTGTTTTATGTATTCACAACTATAAACCTACTTTTGCCCCAATCACATCTGTGCGTGTACATGTAAGATGAATTATGCTTGCCCAAAAAGTACCCAGCCACACACTATGAAAATTGAAGATATTTATTGAGGAAGATACAAGGTGGAAAAAAATGTTGTATATAGGACAATGATGCCTCTGCCCCCTTCAAAGTAGGCACCTTGAGACTTCACAAAGTTCTCCCAGTGTCACTTCATGTTCAAAACACTCTGCAAAATCCTTTGTTAGAATCACCATAAGCTGTCCTGTCACATTTTCCTGAATCTCATTGATGGTCTGAAACCTTTTCCCTTTCAAAGGTGATCTTAGTTTGGGAAAAAGCCAGAAGTCACAGGGCACCAAATCTGGGGTGCAGAGGGGCTGAGTCACTTGGGTGATTTGATGTTTTGCTAAAAATCTGCACAAGACATGATGCATGAGCAAGAGCATTGTGATGAAGTTGCCAATCACCAGTTGCCCATGGTTGCAGCCTTCTGAATCATGTGAATAGTTTCTATGGAGGATTTTTCAAGCTTAATGCAACATTTGATTCATATTCATTGCTCTACT
Organism: Tonatia bakeri; assembly: GCA_004024845.1. Classification (NCBI taxonomy): domain Eukaryota; kingdom Metazoa; phylum Chordata; class Mammalia; order Chiroptera; family Phyllostomidae; genus Tonatia; species Tonatia bakeri. Next base: position 28,168 of record PVIA01008472.1, on the reverse strand, counting down.
TGCTCAGTCATTTTGAATGTGATGGCCACACATTACACATACTCCCTGAACAGCATCTACAACCACCACTGGCTAGTACAATGAAGTTGTCATTGTTCACGCATGCGCACTCCAGTCCACTCTCTTTGGCTGCCAGATTACATCAATATTGCACAAACTATTCTCTTTATATTAACAATAGCTGGACTTTTTCTGGATAGACCTCATCATATACTATTATATAATATTATAGTATTATTTATATGATTATACCGATATGCACATATAACAGATATATAACATACTCTCAATACATATATCTACATATACATTCACATACATCTACATGTATCCACATTAGTAGAAATATAGGATATATATATATCCTATCAGTAGTTTTCTCTCTGAGAAAATAAACACAGATTTTTAAGCATTAAAAGTTATATATTTCTTGAGGAAATAATCTTTCACCATATGCTCTATGCTCTTCTTTCTTTTATACTTGCTTTTATATCAGTACATTTCTCACAATATTTTGACTATTGCTTATAAAATATAACAGAAAACTGTGTCTTATTTACCAATACGTCTCCAAGCTTTTTGAATAAAGGTGTACACGTGAATTCATGGTTTTTGTATTATGCTAGTATGAATTATTGTGTAATTTATTAAAAACAAATTAATGTCAAAATTATTACTAATTTATTCTTAGAATAATTGAAATAATCCTTAGAGATGCACAGTTATCATCAATGGATCATTTCATTTGAATAAAATTGAAACAGATGAAATGAATCACCCAATCAGCAAATATTTTGACAAACTCATTTCATCTGCCCACTCTTCCAAAAAACATGGTGCAATTTTTTGTTTTATTTTCTGCTTTCTGAACAATGTATATTATGAAAAGTAAGGTCAACTACTTCCAAGATTACTTCAAGTTTTCACTTTTGCCAACTTTTCCAAAATGTTACATTCAACAAATGAATCAGCTGTTTTCCCTCTCACAATCAAAAGCTACAGAGTTTTGCCACATTTGGGGGATGGGGGTTGGCCTACATTTCCTGATTCAATTTTTCTCAAACCTGTCTTTACCTGAAGATCACTTGAACTACTTTGATAATATACCTATGGCCAAGATCTACAAGACCAAACACAGCAGGATCTCTGGGGGAAAGACCTGAGTATTCACTTTGTTCCAGTTCCCCTGAATTGAAAATGACTCTCCTACATGACCTGGCTCTGGTATGTCTCTAAATTATTCCCCTATATTCTTTTCCTTGTTAAGGAACTCCACTCCCTTTGGCTTTTTGTGGTTTTTTGAACAAACCAAGCTTACTTCCAACTCAAAAACTTTCACTTGGCATTTTCTTTTCCTTACATTGCTGTTCTTCTCATTTCTCTCAGGTCTCTCTGCTCAAGAAAAATTTCGTTTTCATCTTATCTAGAAGTAACACTCTCATCACGCCCACTGGCCTTCTTCATTGTCTTTATAGCACTTAGTCTGACCTGCACCTATGTATGCGCTTGGGTCTCTCCCACCAGAACACTTCCGTCTTGTCCTTGATCTGTCTTTAATGTGAAAAACACTTATTGAAATATAAATGATGTTGAATGAAAGAACATATTAATTGAAAGCTCCAATCCAAAGATAGAAGATATATCAGAAAAGATCTGATGACCTGACTTGTGCCCTTTTCTCAGATAATAATCTACTTGGCAGCAATTGCAGGTGTCCCCTGAGTTCAAAAATTTTCAAGTAGGACATTGTACCAAGGACGAATTTGGTAAGTCTATATAGACTGCTTGCTGGTATGGTCTGGCACCTACACTGGCTTCTGCTAGACATAGTCTGTGATATAAAATGCTTGACTAGTAATCCAGTATCTTAGCATTCCATGTCTTCCTCCAACAAGTTAAAAAATGAGACTTACTTTTTTTTCTCATACCTTTCATGGAAAGAGGGTGGACAATTTAGGAAGACTTTTCCCTTTGAGAATGTGGATTGCAAAAATGTATCTATGAGCTTTTTGAGTAATGTGAACTAGAGGTAAAATCTGACTTCACTCTTTGCTGGTATAATTCTTTAGTGAAACATGCATGAACGTTAGGATTGAAATATAGTATTTTGGTTCATTAGGAATTTTTTCAGCAAGGAGGGAGGGAAAGAGATAATACAGTCATTCTTACCTGACTATATGCTTCCTACAGATAACTGTGGATATCATCCCCAACACAGTTCCCGTTGAGAATTCATCCTGCTCTTTGTTTCTTCCCTAAATATCTGTGTTCATTCATTCTGTTTTGTGTGATTAGTGTCAGGTGGCTCTGTGCATACCTGCACACTGTGAGCATTTCCATATCCATTTTCTCTAAATAAGAGCAGATTAGAAGTGATGGCACTGTCTGCCTAGTTCCAGTTATAATTTTTACAACATTGCTGATTTTTTTCAAATATCCCTACTTTTGAACAGATAAAATATATGTTTCTTTGTTTCAATTTCTCTTCAACCAGATGACAAGAATTGATGGTAACAGTTAGGAATTAGAGTTAGCTGTGGTGATGCTTCATAAAGGAAACTGTAAACTCGAGTTACATGCATTTTCTCCTATATCTTTGCATTAGGGGTGTTAGCCCCGACATCTTCAGCCACATTTAAGCCACATTAAGCTGGTTGCTGCAGGACACACTTTTAGATATGCCACCATCCACTTGACATAATCACTGGCTGTAGAACACGAGTTTCACAATTAACTGTTCTGATTCAGGTTTTTTTTGTTTGTTTAGCTAAGTATGACTGGAATATAATGTTGTATATAAATAAAATGTTCCTCAAATTTCCCTGAGTGGTGTGACTCAGTGGTGTTCCCAGTGAGTTGGTTGGGTGTTGTTCTGCAAAGTAAGTTGTCATGGGTTCAATTCCCCATCAAAACACACACCCAGGTTGAAGGCTCTTCCCCAGTGAGGCATGTGTCAGAGGCAACTGATTCATGATTCTCTCTCTCACAGGTGTTCCTCTCCCTCTCTTTCTCCCTCCTTTCACCTCTCTCTAAAAATAAATAAAGCCTTTTTTAAAAAGTTTTACAAATTAAAAAAGCCTCAACATAATAAAGGCCATATACAAGAAACCTACAGCCAACATCATACTCAATGGGCAAAAACTAAAATCTTTTCCACTAAGATCAGGAACAATGCAAAGTTGTCCACTTTCACAGCTTCTATTCAATATAGTATTGGAAGTTTTAGCCACAGCAATCAGACAAGAAAAGGAAATAAAAGGCATCCAAATTGGAAAGGAGGAAACAAAACTGTCATTGCTTGCAGATGACATGATAGTGTACATAGAAAATCCTACAGAATCAAAAAAAAAAACAAAAACTGCTCAAGCTAATAAATGAATTTGGCAAAACAGCAGGATACAAAGTCAATACCTAGAAATCAAAGGCATTTTTGTATACCAACAATGAAATGGCAGAAGCAGAAATCAAGAAAATCCCATTTGATATAGCGAAAAGAAAAATAAAATACCTAGGAATAAACCTAACCAAGGAGGTAAAAGACCTATACACAGAAAACTACATAACATTGAAGAAAGAAATCAAGGAGGACACAAACAAATAGAAACATATACCATGTTCATGGATTGGAAGAATTAACATCATCAAAATGTACATACTACCCAAAGCAATTTACAGATTCAATGCAATACTTATTAAAGTACCAATGGCATATTTCACAGACATAGAACAAACACTTCAAAAATTTATGTGGAACCATAAATGACCCTGAATAGCTGCTGCAATTATGGGAAAGAAGAACAAAGTAGGAGGGATCCCAATACTGATACCAAACTGTATTACAAGGCCACTGTAATCAAAACAGTCTGGTACTGGCATAAAAACAGGCACATGAACCAATGGAATAGAACACAGAGTCCAGAAATAAACCCAAGTCTGTACAGTCAATTAATATTTGACAAAAGGGGTAGCAACATAAAATGGAGTAACAATAGCCTCTTCAACAATAGCTTCTCCATATTTTTGTATATGATGTTGGGAGAACTGGACAGCTACATGCAAAAAAAATGAAACTTGAGCACCAACTTACACCATACACAAAAATAAATTCAAGGTGGATAAAAGATTTAAATATAAGCCAAGACACCATTAAAGTCCTAGAGGAGAACATAGACAGGAAAATTTCAAATATTTCATGCAGCAACATTTTTATTGATATGTGCTTTAGAGCAAGGGACATAAAGGAAAGAATAAACAAATAAGATCTCATCAAAATAAAAAGATTTTGCACAGCTAAAGAAAAGAGTATTAAAATAAAAAGAGAACCAACTGTATGGGAAAACATATTTGCCAATGATACCTCAGACAAGGGTTTAATCTCTAAAACATATAAAGAAGTTACACAGCTCCACTCTAAGAAAACAAGCAACCCAGTTAAACAATGGGCAAAGGACCTGAACAGACACTTCTCCAAGGAGGACACACAGAGGATCCAGAGACACATGAAAAGATGCACAGTATCACTAGCTATCAGAGAGATGCAAATTAAAACCACAGTGAGATACCACTTCACACCAGTAAGAATGGCCATCATAAACAAAGTGACAAACAACAAATGTTGGAGAGGTTGTGGAGAAAAGGGGACCTAGTGCAATGTTGGTGGGATTGTAGATTGGTACAGCCACTGTGGAAAACAGCATGGAATTTTCTCAGAAAACTAAAAATGGATCTGCCTTTTGACCCAGCATTTTCACTGCTAGGAGTATATCCTAAGAAACCTGAAACACCAATCCAAAAGAACCTATGCACCCCAAAGTTCATTGCAGCACAATTTACAATAGCCAAGTGCTAAAAGCAACCTAGATGCCCATCAGTAAATGGATAAAAAACTATGGTGCATTTACACAATGGAATAGTTTGCAGCAGAAAGAAAGAAGGAGCTCCTACCCTTTGCAATAGTATGGATGGATCTGGAGAGCATTATGCTAAGTGAAATAAGCCAGGTGGTGAAAGACAAATACCACATTATCTCACCTATCAGTGGAACCTAATCAATGAAACAAATAAGCAAGCAAAATATAACCAGAGACATTGAAATTAAGAATAAACTGACAGTAACCAGAGGGGAGGTAGGAGGGGATAACTGGGGGAAAAAAGGGAAGGGTCATAAAGGAACATGTTTAAACAACATATGGATAAACCAAAGAGAGGTAGGATTGAGGTTGGAATGAGGGGATGATTGGGGTAGGTGGGAATGGTGGGGGGAAATGGAGACAACTCTACTTGAACAACCAAAAAAAAAAAAAAAGTGAAAAAACCCACAAAACTTTTGGTCTTATTCTCAATTTCCTACCTTCTTTCATACCTCATACAACTTGCTATCCAAAACTGTTGACTCTGATTTCAAGTTAAATATAAAATATACCTAAAACCTGATCTTGTTTCACCAACTTATGCTGCTACCACTCTGGCCTGATGTACCTTCCTCTCTGATTCTGATCATCACAAGTAGTTTCCAACTAGGTTTCCTTGTTCCTTTCCCGTTTGCACCCTCTTCCCAGCAGAGTGGAATTTTTAAGAACATGAATCAAATTATATCATTCTTTTGTTCAAAATCTTTTTTTCTGTTCTCATCTCACTCAAAATAAAAATTCACATCTGCACTCTGATCCAAAATTCATTACATAATCTGCCTCCTCCTCTGCACTCTAAAAACCTGCTTCTCTGTCTTTATATCCTTTATTTTCTTACTTGCTCCCTTGACACACTGGTCTCATTATTTCTCAAAAACTCCAGCTAGTGCTCCACTACAAGACTTTGAACTTGGTCGTTCCTCCATTTTATGTGCCATTTCCCAAACTAGCCATGTGACATGCATCCTCACTTCATTCGCACTTTCTAAATGAATCCTTCTCTAATCATCACATTTAAAAAGTTTATCTCTCACTCTGCATCCTCTCTTTCTGTTTTAGTGTCTATTTATTTTCTCCTACCATGTGTCCCTGTCTAACATACTGCATATAATTACTTATGTTGATTGTCTTTCTGTGACACTAAAATATAAACTCCAAGAATGAAGAATATTTTTTCTGTTCTGCTATATTCCCTGTGCATAATACAGTGTTTGACCCATAACAGGCTTTCAATGAGTATATTTGAATAAGTGGAGTTTACAGAGGAAGACAACATATTCATGTGTGTTGTCTGACAATAGCAAATGGTATATGGAAAGTAATGAATAAGGAGTTAAACTAATTATTTTTATAGGAACACAAAATGTTGGTTTCTTGGCAACTGGATAGGCAGAGAAGAGGAGTCTTCATGGGATGCACACAGTAGTCCGAAGAACACTGAGGGGCACAGGGAGAAAACAGGCAACCCTATGAAGAGGAAGCTGGGGAAAAAGTGATATATAAAATAAATATAGTGTAGATATTATTTTTACAAGTCAAACATACAGATGCTGTACAACAAACTTTGAAAAAAGTCCTATAGCTCAGAATGATTTATATTTGAACTACATTTGCCTACTGGATGGCAGGTAAATTGCTCATGGTTGCTATTGATCAGGACTGGGAAGTGGTCACACATTCCTCACCAACAGGACAGTTTAGGTGAATTTCCTTGCTAGAAAATCCTGTCAAAATGACACCCAAATAAAGCTCATTTTGTATTACTATCATCACACGGTCATATATTTTCCCTTAATCAGTCCCCAATCCTCAAAGTCACTACCCCAAGGACCATCAGACTCTTTGCTGGTAAGCACTAGTTGGCTTTCAGGCAAGGAAGCTCATTCTGCTCTTGTTTCATCTACCCTCCATCCATTCCGAAATGTAGGTAGTAGAACTGCATCCTGTTGTCTTTCTGCTTCTTCCATTTCCTTATCTCTCCAAGTAATTTATTCTCTTTGTTGATCTCTAAGTATGGGAATAATTATTTTTATCATCAATTTATTTTACTCCCTTCTTCTTTTAAAGGAGTAAAAACGAGATTGCTAAATACAATAAAGATAAAAGATCAGACTAACCAAGTTTTTTTCCTTAGCCTACTTCCCCTAATTTGTTGGAGGGGGGGCACATAAGGTTTATGCTAGAATAAACATTATCCCTCAAGTGGTAGAATGTTTAAAGTAAATAAAAAGAATAACTGAAGTTGTTTTCTGCCTTCAAGCACACACTGAGTTTTCAATAGAGCGTATCAAGCCCTGGCAACATGGTTTAGTGGGTTGGAATGTCACCCCATATACCAAAAAGTTTGCATGTTTGATTTCCAATCAGTGTACATACCTAGGTGGCAACCAATCGATGTCTCTCTCTCTCTGCCAAATCAATAAACATATTGATTTTATTATATATGTGTGTGTGTTTATGTATATATATATAAAATCACACAAACACATACATAATCTACATATATCTTTCCATATATAAACATAATCTACATATACCTATATATGTATATGTGTATATACATATATACAAACACAGATATAAGCCGTATGTGTGTGTATATGTACACACACACATAACTTATTGAGTTTCTTTTCTTCATTTCCTACCTTCAGCCCTTCTCTCCTTGTCTAAGCTTATTTTGGGTTTCTCTGAGAGCCCCGTTATTCTACCTGGCCTCATGTCTCTATTTTTGTTATCAGGGATACTGATCTTGAGATATTACAACTTATACCATCTATATTTGTACCTTAAGCTTCTCTTTAATTACTGCTTACCTGGGTCTGCGTTCCATTCTCTTTTCCTTTCTGCTAACCGCTCTGATCCTATTGATTATACCCTTTCTTTCTGCCTTGTTTTTTGCCTTACCTATAGAATCACTGCACTTTGCAGCTGAGAGACAATCAAAGTAGCACCAGTGAATTAGCTGCATGATTTCCACTGAGACATTATGTGTAATAAAAATATTTTTTTATCAATATCTAGTTCTTCCATGAAAATATAGATTTTTAATGTATTTTTTCAAAATGAGATATTAAGCCACAAAAATATGGAGGAATATTAAGTACACATTTATAAATAAAAGGAGCTTGTGTAAAAAGGCTACATAATGTATATCTTCAACTGTATCACATTTAGGAAAAGGCAAAACCATGGAGAGAGAACATCAGTGGCTGTGGAGGGAGCAGTGGGAAACCTGAGGAGGTGAAAAACAGGACTATTGTGGAAGTGAAGCTATTCTGCATGCAACTTTAATGCTGGTTAGGATGCGTTTGTCAAAAGTCAAAACAAGTGGAGCTGTGTACCACAAAGTGAACCTTAATGTGAACTATGGACTATAGTTAATAATAATGTATCAATATTAGTTCATTAATCTTAACAAATGTACCCACCAATGAAAGATGTAAATAATAAAGGACATTTGGGGCAGAAGGCAGGAGAAATAGGGAAGCACATGGAATCCTGTGTACTATTTGCTCAATTATTCTGCAAATCCAAGTACGTACTAAAAAACTTGTAATTATTTTTTTAAAAAAGAAGAAAATATCTAGAGTTTGATGTGGTCATGAATTAGAGATTGAGGAATATTTACAGTAGCAATAAATTTAGGGACTAACAATAGCCATAGTTTGCATGTTTACTGCTAATGCAATTGTAGCAATTGCAAATAGACTGATCATAAATGACCCACACATTGTAAAATAAATCCCATGGCTTTTATGAATCCTAAAAATAGGTTTTAACATGTAAATGGGCTCTCTTACATCTCAGCAAAAATCCCATAAAATTCTATTGACATAATAAATCAAGCAATGCATTATTAGGAAATATTGGAATTTCAATGCTTCATTGGTTTTCATTTAAAAACTTCCCGAAGTAGAGATGTAAAATTAGGGCATGAATTTAGACACTGCCAAGGCAGGACAGTCTTTCATCCTGTTAATTGCAGCAGAGGCTGGTGCTGTTGATAGGTTTTAAAATAAACTTTTCTTCCCTACAAAATGTAAGTCAGATGTCCCATGAATAATTCAGCATATATGGTTTGGATATATGCAGGAGCAGGCAGCAACTTAAAAGGTGGTGTCAGTGCCAGTTTAAAGAAATTTTGGTATTATTAAAAGTCCATTTTTCTTTTTTAACAAAGTCCTCTGTTCTTTTAAGTCACCCTCTCACCTTTGCCAGAGTAAGGATAAATAAATGAATAAACAACAAACATTAATTACTTAAATAAACAACCTCTCCTAGGTTTTTTGCTACTTTTTTCATCAGATAAATTAAGTATAAAACCCTGATTATATAATAAATAAAAACATCTTAACCGATATATCAGAAATATACCTCTGATTCTGTCACACAGTTGCAGATTCATATTAGATTGGAAGTTTCTGAAGCAACACACTCTACGTAGATAAGGCGTTTGAGCCCTTAATGCTTCACCCTGACAAAGGAATGCACACTTCAGGTCTATGCTCAGATTAATAACTAGGACTCCTTCAAAAAGGAGAAAACACAGATGGATCTAAGTCTCAAATTACCCCCAGTTCAACATTCATAAATTAAACAGCAGTAGTCTCTGTGAAGAGAAATTCGTATTCTTTAATAAAATCAATGTCTTTTTTATCCCTAGAACTTTTTGATAGCTTTCAATTTCATTAAGATAAAACACAAAATCCTTATAATGGTTTGTAAGGCTGGGAAGGGTCTGAGTATTATCTTCTTTCTCAACTTTCTTCTATCCTGTTCCCCACCCAAATGCAATCTTTGTCTAAGCTACACCGCTCCCTGAAATGTGAGTGCATTTACCTCAAGCACTATACATAGGACCATGGCCTCTGATCAGAACATTCCCCCATTGATCCCTCAATTTCCTTTGCTTCTCTGTAATCTCTTTTCAGGTATTGTATTAAACACAGATTTAATTTTTCCATTGGTAATGTATCATATATTTACGTTTGCTTCATCAGAGCAAGATGATCAATGTTAGAGTCCTTGTTTTATTTCTAAAACTAAGAACAGTTCTTGGCATAAAGTAATGCTTAAATTTGTTCAATGAATAAATGTGTGAATGAATGATTAATGAATAAATTTAAAAGCATGTCTTTGGGTAAATTTTGCTTGTTGTCATTGGATTAAGTTAATTCCTCTGTTACAAGTTCATATAGCATGCTAAATATTGCTAATCTTGATACTCCTTATGCCCTCCTGAATTTGTGTATTTCTATGGCTTAAAAAACTCCTATAGCTTCATCTTATAATTAAGCACCAAATAGAATTTAAACAACATGATTGATGGAATTATCTAAATCTCTCTCTCTATATATATATATTTTTCCCCCAATTGACTTTTATCCATTCCATTTTTTATTTTTTGGCTAAGAAAAGAAGTAGTATTGTTTTGAAATCTAAATGGTACATTTTAACAACTTTTCAAAATGTTAAGGGGTTCTACCATATCTTTGTTTTCTATCTGTGGTTATGAATTGTGTTCCTTTTGGCAACCCTGCTCCAGCCCATGTTTATCTATTTGCTAGTATGTTTTACATTATTACATTGGGCAGTTACACATATACTAAACTAATGAAATAAGCATATACTTTTAAAATTATGTATCTTCTCTGTTTATAGTTTTAAACCTCTACCTTAGGGTGGATGCCAAAGAAGTAGTTAAATAGACTGTAACTGTACCAGTGGTTAGAAAACTAAGAAAGATCCTAACATTCTCATCAGTGTGACTAAATTTTAGACAGCTTTCTTCCTGAACATTGGACTGTGACTTCCTTTTCTTAGACAATTTACTTTAAAAACTTGTATAATTGCAAATTCTTTCTGTGCCTTTTTTGAGGTGGCATTTTCTCCCAGCTTCTTGTCAAGGACACGGGCATGTCTTTTCAAGGACTTGATAGCTAATCCTAGCAGTGTAATAAAAAAGATAGCATTTCTATGTCCTAATTTCTGAGGAAAGTTGGCAGCCTAACTTCCATAAGGATCAATTAGCAAAAACAACTGGCTTTATCTCACTGACCAGCCCCCACCTTCCCAATGTTTTTCAGTACTTTTCTCCTAGTTTACTTCATTAAATAAAAACTCTTCAGCCTTTTGTTTTAGTAGAGTGGGTGGCCTTTCTCCCTTTGCAATAGTTTTGAATGAAACCTTCATTGCCTGTTTACCTTGTTCAGTGTTAGCCTTCTCTGATACCTGTTGTCTTGAATCAACCATTATATAATCTCCTCTATTCAGGAAAGTTATGTTCCATTTTAGATCTCACTGTTCTTATCATTTAAAAATAATTATTAAATTACCTCCTTGTGTTAAATAAAGTGCTATAACTAGAGGAAAAATCAGGAACACAACATAAAGTTATGTCTGTGGCAATTACATTTAGAACAGGAGACTATAAATAATGCAAGTAAAGAGAAAATTAATTTAGAATGTATGAAGAAATATGAAGTCAATAAATAAGATATGACCATAATGAATAATTTTAGAAGATTCTATTTTCAATAGGTATAACACAAATTTATGATATAAGATATCAACATTTTAGAAAATTTTGAAGGAATGATGAAATCAACCCAGGGAGAGAAATCTAGATAACAATTCAGAAGTGCAAAGTCCCATATGAAGGATTAAAAATAACCTAAAATCTTTAACCCTATCACCAATAAGAGATTTTGTTTTGTTTTGATTTTTGATATGTTGAGTCTGAGCAGACTCTGTGACTACTTTGACCATTAAAATGTAGCAGGAATCATGCTGGCCTGTTTATAGGCCTGGCCTATGGGACTGACAGTTTTGATTTCTTGCCTCTTAAGACACTCTCAGAGCCCTAAGCTGCCATGTAAAAAACATGACTACCTAGCAGAAAAGACCAGATGAAAGGGCTCTAAGGCAAAAGGAGGAAAAGAAGAACCAAGCTCAGTCCAGCTTTCATGCTTCCATATCAAGGCACCAGGCATGTGAGTAAAGATGTTGTGGCCCTCTATTCTAAACCACCCACCAGATGAAAGCTGTCCCGTGGCTTCAATCAATGCCACGTGGAAGAAAAATAAAAATTAAAAAAAGAAGTATCCTATTGAGTTTTGCCAAAATTCAATGCAGAATCATTCCTTAGATATAGTACAATTTTGTGGTAATTTGTTATATAACCTCATAAAGTCAGACCTCCCAGGAAACAGTAAAGAAATTATCTTATTCTAAAAACTATTCAAAATCTAGGAGTAGATATGGAGTATGAGAGGAAAGTGAACTGAGAGTATATTGGAGCTATAGGCAGAGGGAACTAACACTGTTTTAGGTCACAGCAGGAAGTCTGAATTTAAGAGTAATGGTAATGAGATTTTAAAAGACAAGTGATGTAAATTGCTTTCACACTTTGAAAAGATCTGTCAGATCAGAAGGGTGGACAGATATGAGAAAGGTAAGACTGAAAGTAGGGAAACCAGTAAATACTTGCAATCATGCAGAAAGAAGACAATAGTAGTTTGGTACACGATGTCATCAGCAGAAATAGAATAAACACATTTAAAAAGTATTTTGGAAGCAGAATGAACAAGTGTTTTGTAAGAAGGGTTTCTTCACTGTTGCCATTCAGGTGGCAAAGTGGGTCATTTATTATTAGCTATCTCTCATGCAACAGAGTAAAAACCTAATGCTACAGTGTCACGTGGCACAGGTTAAGCCACGGGCTGAAGTGGAGAAACTTACAAAGCCAGAGTCAGTGCAAGAAAACAAGGCATACTTCCCCAATTAATATGTGGATGGAAGTCCTGGACCCAGGGTTGAGCCCACAGAGTGAATCTGCTTTCCAGTGAAGCCATCTTGCAAGTCTCACTCACATTTTATTTCTAGGAAGTTAGCTTTTTTCAAAGAAGAGCACGTAAACCATTTGTATGCCACACAGCCCATATTGGCTGCACACTTTTCACAGGTGTTTTGGAACATCACCTGCCTGGGAGATGTTCACCTTGGGAGCTATTGAAAATTACAGACCTTTTGTTTGTGCAAGGAAGGCATTGGAGGGGAGCCCATTCCTACCTGGGGAAAGAGGAATCCTCATTAGCATGTAGCTCATTGTCCAGGATAAGTCCAACGAGTGCCTAGGGTCATTTTCAGTAATTTGGTTCCATCCTTCAAAGTAAAACTTTCTGGTAGTATTGATTATAGTGTTGTGGTGATGAAATGAAAGAAATCAAGGATACATTTTAGGTTTCTGATTTGACACCTGGGATGGCTGGTGGTATAGAAGAGAACGAATGAGGTAGAGAGCTAGAGAGCAAGAAAATGAAAGGGAGGGAGAGAGAGAGAGAGGAGGGGAGAGAGAGAGGGAGGGAGAGAAGGGGTAGTATGAGGAGATGGAGAAATCGTAAACTAAATGCCTGTGATAAACATATTAAACCAACTTCAGTGCACAGACCTTACCTGGATTCTGGCTCAAGTAAATAAACTTAAATATGTAAAATAATCTGAATAGTCACTGGATAGTTGTATATGCTCAAAATGCATTGTTATTTGTATCAGGAGTCATGTTTAAATATTTATGGAAGAAATAAAAATATGTATAAAGATGTATAAAATGTGTATCAAACTAATCCAGCAGGGGGAGGGCATCTGTGTGAATGTGGATGAGTTTGTCAAGCCATATTAGAGATTACAACTACTGATAGGGTGTTAGGTCCCCTCCCTAGAGTTTATGAATGAGCAGGTCTGTGATGAAACCTGAAGATATGCGTTCCTGGCAAGTTCTTGAGTGATACTGATGCCGCCACTGTAGGTATCACATTTTGAGAATCATTTGACAGATAAAACAACATTGTCCATGAATTTGTATTTATTACAGCTGAGATGTAGGTGTATGGGGGTTCACTGTCCTTCTACTTTTGTGTCTGTTGAAATTTTTTCATGTTTTTAAAAGTTGAAAAATATTCAAAATATATTTATAGTGTCAGAATTTAGGACATCATTTAATTGAGAAAGAGAAAGAGAATAGTGATTGAGAGGGGCACAGCATAACTTCTGGATGTCATTATATTCTATTCTTGTCCTGTAAAAATTTATGTGTGTGTTATTTGTGGCAATTCACTATTCCTTCTGTTATCCTGTTATAAAATTTTTTTTAAAGAAATCCTTCGAACCCCACTCCTGGTAGTTGTGTTTGACTTTGCCCTGGCTGGCGTAGCTCAGTGGATTGAGTGCAGGCTGCGAACCAGGCATCGCAGGTTTGATTCCCAGTCAGGGCACATGCCTGGGTTGCAGGCCACAGCCACCAGCAACCGCACATTGATGTTTCTCTCTCTCTCTGTCTCCCTTCCCTCTCTAAAAATAAATAAATAAAATCTTAAAAAAAAAAAAGAAATCCTATAGCACTTATCCCTTTCTTTTTGTTCTGGAAAGATGATAGATAGATGATGATAGATGACAGATAGATAAATAGATAGATGATAGATATAATATATTTTTTTCTTACTGAGATTGAGGGGGTTTATGGGAGATAGAGAAGTACTGCTTAATTGGGGAATGCAATACAAATTTAGTCTAATAGCATCTCAAAGCATGGCCATCTGTATTTTACATTTCCTTTACATTTCCATAATAATTCCTGTATCTTCTTAGTGATGAAAAATAATTTTTTTTTGTGTTTCCCATGAGTCTAGGTGAAGAAAAAATAATTCTTCCAATGTTTTGTTACCTCTGTTTTCCTTTTTAAAGTTATTTCAACATCTTATTAAAATATTTTAATTACTCTCCATTGAAACTAGAATAAAAATGCAAATTCCTGTCATGATCAGGTTTACAGGGTTGGTTTTGTGTCAGACCTTGTCTGGAGACCCTGTATTGGGAGGGAGTCCCCTATTTGGACAAGGGAGTTCCCTTCCTGCTCTATCCTGCCTCCACTCACCTGACCCGAGAAGGAGTCTGTAATGAATTTCATCAATATTCCTTTTAAAAAATGAATAGAAGTGATCTCAGACACATTTTCACTGGTTATCAGAGACTCAATTATTTTTCTATATCATGTAAAAATTAATGCTTGCTTATTTTGTATAATTAATTTGAAGAAGAGTCAGTATATAAGATGTTAAGAACCTAATAATTATTTTGGCATAAATGAATAAAAATGGGGATTAAGCAAGGTTGTGGTCCATCTCTTGAGGCACAGTATGATCAGGTACTTTTCTAGGTGTTATCAATGTAGGTTAAAGTGTCAGGGAAAGATTATTTTTCTTCACTCAAGTTCTAATCTAAAATTTTTATAATTGAACTATTCAAAAGAAGTATTAAAGAAGAGGTTATGGGCTATATTCCCTGGCAGTGCTTCCTGCTGAAAAAATTGTTTCCTCCCTCCTTCTTACGATCAAAGGTATTTTTTTTTTACCTTAGTCAAGCTTTAAGAGAATAATAAAGCAGTAAAAAATACATTAAGACTAAAGGAATAAAGGTACACCTTAAGATGTTACTCATATCAAGGCTAGTTAATTAAAATAGGGAATATAAACATCTGTGAAAATAATTTTTAAAAATAGGTATTGCTATAGATGCTCAATTTGGATTTGTAACTAACATACTAAAAATTCCAATAATCTCTTATTGAATTCCAGCAGCAATGACATAAAAAGCAACTTAAATTAGTTTTCTACATATATCTCAAGAATATTGTTCACAGAAAAAAATTAGCACATAAACATTGTAGTCTATCAAAATTATATCTCAGTTTCAGTTTTAGATACTGAAAAGAATAAAGAATCTCTTCTCTCCCTGCTTTCTTCCCTCTGTCGTTCTTTTTGAAAAAAAAAATACAGTGAAAATTTGAAGGGCCAAAATCATAGTTATTCATCTCTCATATTTATGAAACTACTACTTGTCATAGTTCATAGAACATAGATGCTTAATACTTCAGTAAAATTAAACTTAAAAGTGCATTGAACAATTAAAATTGTTTTGACTAGTCATCATATCCTTAAAGGTTCAAATTCTGAAAAATAAAGTCTTCCATTATACTTATTGATATAAATACTTCACAAATTGTCACCAGAAAAAATATTTCAGGTTGTTACATCATTATATGCAAAAACAACATTTAAAAAGTGAACTTAGGAAACCAACAAACCCACCATTGGGATAAATATACCTAAAAGAAAAGATAAAAGTGAAGGTAAGTTTTTTGTTAGCTCTTCAAATAGTGTTAACTTTGAGCAACAATTTTTATTTATTTCTTTAAAAATGTCAGAGAACAACTTTTTAAAATTAATTAATTAAGTTTTAGAGAGGGGGGAGGGAAGAAGAAAGAGAGGAAGAGAAACCTCAATGTGTGATTGCCTGTCGAGTGCCCCCTACTGGGGACCTGGTCCACAACCCAGGCATGTGCCCTGACTGGGAATTGAACTGGCGACACTTTGCCTCTCAGGCTGGCATCAATCCACTGAGCCACACAAGCCAGGGCGAGAATAACTTTAAATGATCATGATTTTTAAATAGCCATTTTGACATCAGTAAACAAGTATATCTTCACTTCATTAGGAAAAGTGGTTTGTTTTCTTTTTCTAAATTAAAATTCTTAACCAAAAATTTTTAGAGTAGATAATTATTTTATAGAAATAATTAAATCTGTAATGCTGAATTACTTAAATTTTTGATGTGATAATGAAGAAGGTTTAATAAAACACAGTGTTTGGATGGTGGTTTTAATGGTATTTTTCAACTAATACCACAGCTGCCTCTCCATTATATCTATATAAAATCTTTAGAACACATCAGACTAATAATCAAAGCACTAAAGAGTCTAATGCACACTTACTTGATTATGTTTACACATTCTTTGTCAACCAAATTTAGTTTGAAACAAAGCTTCTATTTTATTAAAACTTTCCAATATATCATAAAATTAATAAATTTCACAAGAACAGTAGAATTTCAATGGTCACTCTGTTATCACAGATACACATTCAATCAATATTTAGGAAAATAACAGAGACTTATGATATGCAGTCTTTTCCTTAAGCTAGTAGTGTAGTAGGCTGCATTATTACAAGCAGAAGCTAAGGTAAGGATTAGTGTACCTGAGAGTTTTTGAACAGTGAGGAAAGAAGATTAGGGAAGAGGAAGGAGCTACACAAAAGATTATGATCTGACATGAAGTCTAGCTTCAGCCTAATTCTGCTGGGAGCTCTGGAGTGTAAAGTAAACTAATGAATCTTTCTTATTCAGAAGCAGGGGATCTGGTTGTCACAGACTACTAGACCCCTAATCAGCCGTTGATCTCTGCAGTCCAAGGGTCAGACAATGAGACTTCCAGACGTCACCTGGTAAAATGGTTTAGATCAGCCCAAGTGAATACATTAGAAAAATCGTAAGTGTGAATGACTAGCCAGTGTACATCCACTATGGAAGTACAATAGCTGTGGAATAGATACCCATCAAACAAATTGGTAAAGGCATCCCAGGAGGTCTAGGCCAGTCATGATAGTAGTTGTATCAGGTATCAAATGATTTTTCTTTATCTAAAAAGTCAAAGAACCCCCATTCAGTAATGCTATATTTTTTTTCCTGAAGTCAACCTCATTTCGATCTTAAAATACAAATTGTTTAAATGGGTGTGGTACATACAGTTATGTATTCTGGCAAATCAATTCAGCATTTTCAACTGCATGAGAAATGACCCAAGCACAACATTGTTAATTGATATTTAATCCTTGCAAAATTATAGACCATTTAGTAAGCAGATGTTTCCATTACATTTTTCAAAGGAGGAGAAAAACAGGTTAAAATGAAGGTTACCCATTCTTTCTTATTAGTAGAAAAATCTATTCACTTAATTTCAACTTTTCTAGAAACACAGATTCATTGTATGTATTCAATTTAGTATTTTATTTAATTTGTGATAAATTAAAGCTGAATAAGCATCTGGCAAATTCTATGGCTACTTCTCAGATTTCCTTCCATTCCATTCCATACACCAATAAAACATGTTCCCCTATCCTCATTTCTATATTGAAAAGACACCTTACCTGTGAAGACACCCCTAACACTGTAAGAGGAGCAAGTGAAGAGGACAATTTCAGTCCTTGTCCACAAATCAGAAATTGAAATTTGCTTGCTTCTTTAGTCATCTGAACATCAATTCTGACATAGCCATCTGGCTGTTAATTTCTGTTCCCAACTAAGCCTGCAGAATGCTTAGGGATCTCAGGAAGTTGTGTTTTATGTGACACCAGGAGATATTAATAGGTGTTTTTTGCCTTCTTGTACTCAGTTATGATACTTTATTATATTTTCCTCAATCCCAGAATTGGTATTATTTCTAAGTTCTATTGCTTGATAACTTCAGTGAGGGAAATATTTGCTGATTTGCTATTTAAAATATCAGTTCCCAAATATCATTCTATCCATTTGAGTTCATCAGTCATATGGGCATATTGAGAACATGTGGGTGCTCAATGAGTGAAGTGGTCTAGACCAGTGGTTCTCAATAGGAGGGCAAGTTTGTGCCCAGGGGACAGCTGGCTATGTTTGGAGGACACTTGATTAGGTTGACTCCAGGGTGTGTTACTGTTATCTCATGGGTGAGTGCTTGGGATTCAAGTAAACTCCATAGAATTCACAGGACAATCTCCTTCTAAGAGAACATTATCTGATCTAAAATTTCAGTAGTAGAATTATTGGGAAACCCTTTTGTAGACTAAAGCTGCATGACCACCATTTAACAGGAGAATAAAATTGACTTCTGCCTAGGTAGAATTTTGATATTGGAGTTTGAGTTTCATTCTAATTTTAAGTATATATCTGTCTCTTTTTCTCTGCCCTCACACACTTCCCCAGTCAGGTCAACCCATTCACAGACTATATATCTATAACAAAATATATCCATTATAGTCATTAATGTTCAAACCCTATATATTTTTATAGTCTCCATTTTCCCCCCAAAGTATTTATTCTCCAATATCAACTGCACAGGCTCCACTTTCTTCTCAGTGTAGTTGAGCTCATTAGTGTGGTTTAGCTCCTATTCTTGCTGTCAGTTTCTGTACCTGTATCTACATATTATCACTTTAGAGTTTTCTGGTTGCTTTTAATCTCCTTATGGCTTTTTGCTTCCAGAACCCAATCTCACTTCTATAATTGAGCTTATATCTAGTAAATACTGGCTGAACTTCTACCATGCTTTCAGTAGGGTTCAGAGTGCCATATCAGTGTAAATGACAAAACTGATTACAACTTTGTTAATTCAGTATTTTCAGTTGTTTCACAACCCCTGAGCAATAATGGTTTAAGATAAATGCATGGCATTCAGAGTGTATTATTTATTTATTTAAGATTTTATTTATTTATGTTTCTTAGCAAGATGGGAAGGGAAGGAGAAAGAGAGGGAGAGAAACATCAATGTGTGGTTGCCTTTCATATGCTCTCAGCTGGGGACCTGGCCTGCAACTCAGGCATGTGCCCTGACTAGGAATTGAACTGGCAACTCTTTGGTTCACAGGCCGGTGCTCAATCCACTGAACCACAGCAGCCAGGGCCAGACTACATTTTTTAAAAGGCTAAAATGACCAGATTAACTCCTTGGAAATTGGATTATATCAACCATATACATGCTCTAATAAATTTTCTTTTAAATTTTAAACATGGACCTATAGTAGAAATGGAATAGGCTCAAAGTAATGTATTTGTAGGTTGTGCAACTACAGAACACACACACACACACACACACACACACATTAGTTCTTTGAGAAACAAAGTACATTTGTCTTCAGCAATGGCAAAATGACTTTAAAATGGAACTGTGAAGATGCAGCCTTGTCTAAATAGATGTCAAAACTGAATAGAGTTGATTCTGGTGATTTACTTGCATAAATGTCTGCCCTCTTTGTATGTAGAAAAAAAAGAGAAAATAATTATTTAGACATGTACTTTATTGACTTTCTTTCCTATTCCTTCTTCTTACTGGTTTCAAAGCTCCTATAAAATATTAAGGGCAAGGAGAGCAAACATAGCTGACAAAAACTCTGGACAAAGTAGTCAGGGCAACAAAGTAGCTCATTTTTGACCCTACCCATTCAAAGATTTCTTCCAGATAACAATGCCAATTAAAACAACATGTAAGTCAAAACAGGGTAAACCTACAGTTTTAAAATAAAAGAAAAACATATGTGGAAGTAATGTACAGCGTGGTGACTATAGAAATCAGGGGTGTCCAACCTTTTGGCACCTCGGTTCACACTGGAAGAAGAAGAGTTATCTTGGACCACACATGAAATACATTGTGACACATAATCACAAAAAATCTCATAATGTTTTAAGTAAACAATTTTGTGTTGGGCAGCATTCATAGACATCCTGGTGCGCATGCTGCCTGTAGGCCACAGGCTAGACTCCCTGTGTGTAGTGCATATTTGAGAATTGCTGAGAGTAAATTTTAAAAATTCTTATGAGAAAAATTCTGTAGCTATGTATGATGATGAATGTTAACTAGACTTATCATGGTGATCATTTTGCAATTTATACAAATGTTGAATTTTATGTTGTACAACTGAAACCAATATCATGTTGTATGTCAATTATAGCTCAGTAAAAAAAAATGCAAGTCACTGTTGACATATACTTACTCAATTTATTTTGTACACCTTTCTGACCAGTGTCAGTGGGAGAAGCAAGTGATCATCAGTACTTCAAAGCTGTCATGAGTTCACAGAACCAAGTTATCTCTCTATATATGTTATGTTTTATGTATTCAGTCTGTCATTCTTTGCTTATAATTTCTTCCAGTTTACATAAAGTAAATAAAAATGTAGACCTGATGTTCACATGTGAAAGAGTAATTACTATTGATTCAGGATATGAGAGCCTGTTTCATGATATTTCACATGGAAGAGACATTCAGGAAAAAGTATGAGAAAAATTGAACATCTTCTGGGAATGGGATTTGCTATATTGATGTGATTTGAACATACCATTCTCAGAGGAGTGAGAAAAGAGGAATATAAAGTGAAGCTGGAAAGCTGGAACCAACCTGCTCCAACAAATCTAGAATGTCACATTCATCTCTTTTATCTGACAGGTAACAGCAGGTAAGAGACAACTAAGCTAGGTACAAAGGCTGACTCATCAAGTTTTCTTTTCATGCTCCTCACCCTTCTGATAGAAAGAGCCAAGCCCACGACCTCTGTTCAGGTTGGATGCTGGTTGATTCCATTTTTGCAGAAATTAGCAAGCTGCTACCATATGACCCCAATCATTTGACTACTGCAAATTTAAAAAGATGAGGATTTTGTGGATGAAGTGGTTGAGGATAAAGGCTCCATTCAAACCTAAACAACGGTAATTCCTTAAATTAACCAGAATTTCTGTATCCACACATTTGAATAGATGGTACATACCAGTACACTGTAAAGTTGCATCAGTCATAAAAGAAGAAAGACATGCAAGATATGTTGAAGCAAGGACAAGGACCAAATTAAAGGCACAAGCACTGGAAATTAATAGATCTCTGCTTTGCCCTGAGCTCATGAGTTATCACCAGAAATGACAAAATCAAGATGCATAAGACTGTATATGTATTATGCTATCTTTGTGTAAAAAATGGGGCAAAGTGCATTTGTATTTTTTTCACAAACACTCTAAGAACGCACAAATAATAAATAAAAGTATTCCTCTGGGAATAAGGAAATAAGGTAAAGTGAAACAACATGAATGGGGAAAGGAAAGGAAACTAAATTTAGTTTTCTCTAACTATAAGATTTTTTAAATCTAGGGTTTTATTTTTCATTGTACATAATATTGTAAGACAGATTTTAAAGCTGGGAAATGTGTCTTGTGTCTTTGCTGTCTGAAATTCATTATTCCTTTCAGAGGAATTATTTACTGAGTCCTTATAAAATAATTAAGGATAGGTTTACACTCTCACCCTAACAGAGATTCAACTTTCTCCCGTTCTGATTATGTCAGTTTCTGTAATAAGTTAACCTGAGACAGTCAGTCTTAGAATCCCTGGATGGTTTCTGCTCTTCCTTCAGGTTTGCCTACAGCCTCAGCTACAGCCTTTGTCCAGAAATAGAGTCTTATGAAAGAAATATCAAAGATAGTCATCCATATGAGTTCAGTCAAAAGAACTGTATCAGATATTCTTGGCAAATGATGCCGAAAGGAATAGACATTTGAATGCATGCTTCCCAGTGAATCCAGCCAGCATGAACAGTCCGTCACCTGATAGACTGAGCTAGAGGCCTTATGCTCAGGACTTCTAGGAAGGAGATGATGAAAATAAACACTATTCGCAGAACACGAAATAATTATAAAGTTTAAAGCAATAAAGAATAAGAGAACTTTGTAGAATCCTTTTGAATTTTGTTTGTTTTTGCTTTTTTAAAAGCAGACTTTTAAATAATAAGTTTAGACTTATAGAAAAGTGGGAAGAAATTACAAGGGGGTGAGGATTGAATGTAGGACGTGGGATATGTAGGGCAGGGATGAGCGATGGGGGAAAATGAGGACAACTGTAATTGAACAACATAAAAAGTTTAAAAAAAATTTACAAAGGATTCAGTGTATCCGATACCTAATTCTGTTATTGTTAACATACTACATTGATGTGCCATATTTATCACCACTGATGAACCAATATCGATATACGATTAATATCTAAATATTATATTTTATTTAAAAAAAGAAAGAAAACTCATATGGCCCCCCCAAAATTTCCTTAAGTATTCCATAATGTCTTTTATATGTTAAAGGATCCCATCCATAATGCCACATTTCTTTTGGTCATTGTATTTCCTTAGGCTTTTCTACACTGAAACGGTTTCTTAGACTTTCATTTTTTTGTTATGACCGTAGCAGTTTTGAGGACTACTAGTCAGGTATTTTGTAAAATATCTCTCAGTTAGCATTCGTTAATGTTTTTCTGATGATTAGACTGAAATTATAGGCTCTTGAAAGGGAGGCCACAAATGTAAAGGACCATTCTCTTCACTTCATCTCAAAGGTTATATGATTTACATAACTCATTGCAGTTGATGTTGACCCAATCACATATCTGAGGTAGTCTTTTTAAAATTCTACCAAAGTGAAATTATACTGTTTCTCCCATCCCATACTGTACTAGTTGGAAAGAAAGTGTGATGTTCAGCCCATACTTAAGTGGTGGTGTTATGTTTCATTTCTTAAAAGAGGATGTCTATATAAATTGTTTTAAATTCTATTATATGTGAGATTTCCTTATTCTCCATTTATTTATTTTTAAATATATTCTGTCACTTATTATTAAATTTATTGGGGAAATATTAGTTAATAAAATTATAGAGATGTCAACTGTACAAGTCTATAACATATCATCTGTATATTTCACGTGTGTTTACTACACAAAGTCATATCTCACTTTGTCATCATATATTTGACACCTCCACCTTCTACAACCTCCCTCCTTTACCTCCATTAACCATCATACTGTTGTCTGTGCCTACGGGTTTGTTCATTTGTTTGTTTGTCTTATTTGTTCATTTGTTGTTTTTAGTTTTATATCCGACATATGAGTGAAATTACATGGTTCTTGACTTTTTCTTACTGATTTATTTAGCTTAACATGATATTCTCAAGATCCATCATGTTGTTGCAAATGGCAATATTACATACTAGTATTCCATTGTATAAACATACTACATCTTTTATTCAATCATCTAACAAAGGACACTGGTTGCTTCCATGTCTTGGCCACTGTGAATAATGTTGCAATGAACATAGGGGTGTATATATCTTTGCAAATAAACGTTTTCAAAATTTTCAGGTGGATACTAAGAAGTCTTGCTGGGTCACATCATAACTCTATTCTTAATTTTTGAAGTAATTTCACAGTGTTTTCATAGTGGCTGTAGCATTTAATATTTCCCACCAGCAGTCATCACAATCTATTCAACACTTGTTATTACTTGTGTTGTTAATAATAACCACTCCAACAGGTGTGAGGTGATAGCTCATTGTAATCTTGATTTGCATTTCCCTAATAACCAATGAACTTGAGCATCTTTTCGTGTATCTGCTGGCCATTTATATATCTTTTGGGGATGACTATCTGTTCAGGTCCCCTGCCCAATTTTTAATTGAATTGTCTATTTTATTATATGAGTTCTTTATCTTTTTTGGATTATTACTCCTTGTAGAAGCTGTTGTTTGCAAATATCATCTCCAATTTGGTTAGTTGCCTTTTTATTTTGTTGACTTTATCTTGCTGTGCAAAAGCTTTTTAGTTTAATATAGTTCTATTCATTAAATTTTAGCTCCCCTTGACTTTGAGGCCAAATTTATAAAATCTTCTCTAAGACCAAGGTTCAAAAGTTTAATACTTATGTTTTCATCTATGTAATTTATTATTTCATGTCTTATATTTAGATATTTGATCCATTTTGAGTTGATTTTTTGTATGGTGACAAATAACAGTCTAATTTCATTCTTTTGCACGAAACTTTCTAATTTTCCCAACACCATTTCTTGGAAAGAATTTTTTTCTTTATTGTATGGTTTTGGCTTCTGTGTTGAAGCTTATTTGCCCATATACATATTTTAGGGTTCTCAATTTTGTTCCATTGGCCTCTATATTTGGTATTCTGCCAATACTATGTTCTTTTGATTATTGTTTTTGTAGCATAATTTAAAGTGAGGGAGTGTGCTACCTCTGGCTTTGTTTGTTTTTATTTCTTTTCCTCAAGATTGAGCTGGCTATTTGGGGTCTTTTGTTGTTCTATGCAAATATAACCATTTTTTATTCTAATCCTTTAAAAAAGTGTCTTTGGGATTTTGGTGGGATTGCATTAAATTTGTATAGTGCTTTGGGTAGCACAGTCATTTTAACTATGTTAATTCTTCTAATCCATGAACATGGAATAACTTTCTATTTGTTGTGTTGTTCAATTTCTTTTAATAATGTCTTATAGTTAGCAGTGTATAGGTCCTTCCCATCCTTTGCTAAATTTGTTCCTAGTTATTTTATTCTTTTATCTATTAATTGTAGTTGCAAAAGAAATTGCTTTTTTTCACATTTTTTCTGAAATTTCATTGTTAGTATACAGGATGGATTTTTGTACATTGGTTTTTTATTTTTACACTGTACTTGTTTATTATTTTTAATATATTTTGGTGGAGCCTTTAGGTTTTATTATATAAAGAATCATGTCATCCACAAAAAGACAATTTTACTTCTTCATTCCCAATTTGGATGCCTTTATCTTGCCTGAATTTGGGTTGGGAGGATTTTACTAAATAAAGTACATTGCTAATGTAGTTTTTCTGCCTTTGGTTTTACAGTTATATTTATTTTCAAAGTTATCTAGGTTAGCACTTCTTTCATACACAGCTCATTAGTGAGATTATTATACATTTGTCATATGGTTAGGTTATTTTGTCATAGTCTCTGTCCCAGCATGGGTTCTTAGATCTACTTTGAAGACATTCAAAAGAGTATCATCAAAGATACTCCTTTTGTGCTGTAATATTCTATGACTTTTGACAAATATATATAATGTGATATATCCACCACTTCAGTCGAATGCAGAGTGGTTTCACTGCTCTACAATATCTCTTTATTTCAACTATTCAATCTTCCCCCCCTTCCTAAACTCTGGCACACACCAATTTGCTTGTTAATTTATTTGGTAATTTTTTGTCCTTTCCATAATATCAAGTAAATTGAATTATACAAATTGTATTATTTTTAGTTTGGCTTCTCTCACTTAGCAATATGCACTTCAAATTAATCTACATTGTGTGAATTAATAGTTCATTCATTTTTACTACTGAATAGTATTTCACTGTAGTTATATACTAAGGTTAGCTCTCGATACTTTGAAGGACATCTTGGTTACTTCTGGTCCGGGGTAACTATGAATAAGACTTTTATAAACATTGTTTGCATGCAGGTTTTTGTGTGCACATAAATTTTCAAGTCAGGTAGATAAATGCCCTTGGAATATCATTGCTGAACTGTATAAGATTGTATTCAGTTTTATAAGCAGCTACCAGTCTGTCTACCAAAGTGGCTGTATGTAGGGGACCGGTTTGTTTCAGTCTGGCAAATGTGACTTAGTTCTGTATGGAAAACCTACAGAAGCAAAGTGGTGGATAGGAGCCAGACCTTCAAACTGAGTTTTCCCATAGGAATCAGGCCTAGAAAATGCATACTGATTGTTATGGTTTCTTCTTGCTAAAACTCCATCACCCTGGTCTAAAACAACAGATGTGTATTGTCTATTTTCAAGGTAATTCCTAAAGCTTGTGTGAATTCTCCCAAGGACAGAGCTAATCAGCTCACCACCATTCCCCTCTGCATGTTATTTTCATTTCCTTGATTGTATCTAAAATGTAGACAACAATATTCTATATAATAGATAATAAATCTTTCTCTGATGTAAGCCCCAAGAAAAACAATAAAAGCCTGTCTAGGCAAGGGTAGGGGTAACTCTCCTTTTGAGAGAGTGGCCGAGGCACTCATAGGCTCTCTCTCCCTTTGAGAGAGTAGCCATGCTGTTCCCTTTTTCTCCACAGGATTGCTGTTGCCTATGCATTTATTTTTTCTTTCATCCACAACAAGAAGGAACTCTGCTTGCCGGAGTCTGACACAGCTGTACTATTCTAAAAGGTATGAACAATAAACAAGATTTCACCTTGTTCTACATCCTTGACAACAATTGGTATTGTCAGCATTTTGGACTGTAGCCATTCTAAATGCCATGCAATTGTAGTTCATTGTTGCTTTAATTTGCATTCACTTTATCACAAGTGATGTTGAGCTGTTTTTCCCACTCTTCTTATTTTATGTTTGTAAACCTTCTTTGGTGAGGTGTTTGTATGTTATCCACTTTTTAACTGAGCCATTTATGCTTTAATATTGAGTTGTAAGACTACTTATCTAGCATTATCTTTTTTATAATTTCCATATCTCTACTTATATTACTCATCTAGCTTTGTGAATAGAACCTTCAATCTATTAATCATACTTACTTTATTTTTTTAAAATAAGGACAAATAATTTAATGGATAACAATTATAAAGGTATTTTGTTTCATTGTTGTTCAGTTATAGTTGTCCCTATTTTTCCCTCCGTTGCTCTCCCCTGCCCCATCCAACCCTCATTCCCGAAGACAATCCCCTCCCCATTGTCCTTGTCCATTGGTCCTTTGTACACGTTTCCCTTCTTTCCTCCATTATCCCCCTTCCCCTCCAAAAAAAAAAAAAATCACACTTACTTTAAAATTTTAAATTCCACAGCTGAAACTTCCAGCATTTGTATCATAGTTCAGTCTGGCTCTGGCAGATGCTTTGTCTCTTCAGACCTTTTTTTTTCCCCTCGTGCTTTGTGATTTTTCTGGCGAGAATCAAACACATTGTATCAGCAACAAAACGGAGTTAAATAGGCTTTTAATATGAGAATGTATGTTAATGTGGATAAGAGTTGTGCTGTGTTTAATGTTTGTTGTAGCTATTGGACCCGAAATTCAACTTCTTTGTGTGTCCTTACATTTATCTCCCTTCTTGACTTAGGGATTTCTCTATTAGCCACCCTGTTGCTAAATAGATGTCACATATTTTGTTTCTCAGAGTAACAGCTTACTTTAGGTACCAATTTTAATAATAGACGGATGAGTCCAAGCTATTTCAAAATGAGAACTTCAACTAGTTTTGACAAAACAAAATGTTTATTTCAATTCATCTAACAGTTTCCGTTGAGAAATCCACATTGACAGCTTTTTAAGAACAAAGTTTCTTTTCATTTTATTTTTGCAAATAATCATATACACTTCCATACTCCAGCTCAGGGGTAGGGAAAGACTGGAAAATGACTCAGCCAGGGACTTAAGAGCCACACCTGGATGTTGTCCACAATACTTACAATAATGTACCTATGTTGAGAAATTATTCATGTGGACACATCCAATTTAAAGGGAGGCTGAGAAATGTAATCTAACATATCAGTAAAATTATAATGTATGTTTGAAATTATTTCATATTAATTTAAATTTTGCCATTCATAATTTAAAAGTCTGGCATATATTATACAAAAAAAAGAAAATAAAAACTTTAATTCTAAACAGCCATAAAAATAAAAATTATTTGATTATTTTGTACATATATTAATTATATAAATGTTTATATTATATTATATATAAAAATTATAAATTAAAATTATATTTTATAAGACATTTCAAAGATGATAATTTGCATTCACTTAGACATCAATAATG
>PVIA01008471.1:0-71349 GCA_004024845.1 Tonatia bakeri | reverse complement strand
TGGATTGGTGTTTTAGGATTCTTAGGATATAGTCCTAGCAGTGGAGTTGCTGGGTCAAAAGGCAGATCCATTTTTAATTTTCTGAGGAAGTTCCATACTGTTTTCCATAGTGGTTGTACCAGTCTGCAGTCCCACCAACAGTGCACTAGTGTCCCCTTTTCTCCACAACCTCTCCAACACTTGTTTGTTGTTTTGCTTAGGTTGGCCATTCTGACTGGAAACACCCCTTCTTTCAGTTCTAGGAAATGGTCTCCTAATATGTCTTTGATTATTTCTTCCACTTTATTTGTCATTCTTTTCCTCGGACTCCTATGAGCTGGATGCCAGTCCTCCCAGATGGATCCCTCGTGTTGCTTATCTTCTCTGTTATTTTCTACATATTTCCTCTCTGTTCCAAGAGTTCTCCTTGATTTCATGTTCTTAAATTTCTATTTAAAATTACGTGTTTGGCTTATCACCAAGAGCTCTTACTTGTCCTTTAATTTTATGTTCTTTCCATATTTTTCTGCTCTTAGGTTATATTCAGGGTCTCTATCCTATCACTCTGAAGACACCAGTTAGAGAGTTCTGTGTGGTACCCTGTTTGCAGAACTCTCTCTGTTTCTATTAGACTCAATTGGTCTCTCATATCCGTTGCTGTTTTGTACATGCTGGGAGGTGTTTGGTTATTCTTTCATAACCCAGGCAATTTGTTCATTTTCCTTAAATAAGTCTTTCAAGTCTTTGTGCTTGATTCGGATGTTTTTATTTGCTTTGTTGTCACTTTTGTCTGGCAGTAAAATGCTGGGTGACCTACCCTACCCTCAGCCTGCTGAACATTGTGAGGGTGGTGTGCTGGGCTATGGGGAGCCAATTGGCAGAATCATTCTCCAGGCAATTCTCATGGAATCGCCTACACACCCCTCTCCCTTTTTAAATTACTGTTTTCAATTCCGCCTCCCATTGTTGCTGCTAACTTTGAGCCTGGATCTCTCCAAGGATCATCTGAGAGAATGATGCAGATCCCTTCTCATTTCCTAGCCCGCTGTTTTCCATTTTGTTTTATCTACCATTTGTCATAAATCCTCTTGTTTTGTATGGCACGTATTGGTTTTTTCTAGAAATTCGAGATTCTTTTCTGTCAGGGACTTATTTCTTCACC
The DNA here is from genome assembly GCA_004024845.1 of Tonatia bakeri. NCBI lineage: Eukaryota > Metazoa > Chordata > Mammalia > Chiroptera > Phyllostomidae > Tonatia > Tonatia bakeri. Next base: position 70,208 of record PVIA01008471.1, on the reverse strand, counting down.
ATTATTTTATTGTCTTCTTAAGGAGAAAACAAACACAAGGGCCCCGTCTGCTTTCATTAACAAGAGGCCAAAGAGTGTTATTAAGTTGTTCTTCTAATACACTGGTTGGTATAGAATTGATTGATACAGACTTTGACTGATATAGAATTTGACAACCAGGGATTGTCAAAGTCTAGTCCCTGGGACATGAGCATCAGTGTCATCTGAAAATATGTTAAATATGCAAATTCTCTGGCACTAGGCCTACTGAATCAGAAGCTCTGAGGGTTGGGCCCAGCACTCTGTGTTTTAATAAGACCTCCAGGTGATCTGTTACATGTTTACCTTTGAGAATCTCTGAACACACATGCTCATCCATCTCACTACGGCTATAGGCACCTGTTTGCAACTCCACTGGCCAGGATCTGTAAGGTCCAGCATGATTCCCAACAGTTGCCTTCCTCCTCCATCTTCAGCTAAGGGCCACTGATTCCCATATGAAAGCCAAGCCTTCTTCCAAGTTCTAGGTGCAAAATGCATTACTTCATGCAGGCAGGTTCAACTGTGACACTGGAATTAATTCTGGAACCATTTGATTCAACCTAGTCTCAGTTCCTATATTAATATTCCATTTCTGGAAACTGGACACCCGCTTTCCTCCCTATTTTGATAATCATGATAACATCTTAGGAGACATCCTACTAGCTCCCACCCCACTGACTTTGGCTATTTCTGAGGTAAAATTCAGCAATTTGGCTAGAAATCTGTACCATGCTTGATTATATCTCTTTCCAGATTGTCTGTCACAATGTTCTGCCCACTTGTGAGAACATCTTAGATACTCTGCTTCTCTGCAATACTCTACTGTACCTTCTGTTGGCACTTCTCCTTGGGTCTGACAACTCAGGCCTGATGGTGATCCAATGTGCAACCACAAAAGAGAAATCAACCGGCAACCTTGGTCAAATTTAGAACTGACTCTGCACTCCAATCAGAGAAGCTGACTGGTCACTCACAAAATCAATTTGCAGCTGACACAGGCAATTATGGATGTGTGGCATGCCGTTTTTAGAGTGTCCGTTGTGACTGCATTCAGACTGGATCTCAGGATCGAAAGTGCATTTTCCAGGTGCCCTGCAGAGCAGCCTGCTGGGGGAGAGCAAATGAAAGGAGCACAGACCATTTGGTCCCAGGAAATGACACCTTGGCTTCCCTCATGGGAGTTGCTCTGACTTGCTTTGATGAAGGCCATCTTTCTCCACCTGTAGTGATCTCAGCTGGGATGCACAGAATCCACAGCAAACAGTAATGAGCAATTATCTCACTCTAGCAAAACAATGGGAAAGAGCTGGGGAGAAGTGCAAAGGAAAGCTACCAAATAACTTTCAGACCTCCTGCAACCTACCAAAACCACGGCCAGAATGCGTGCTCCCCTCCACTCCCCCTTCTGCCTTGTACGCCAACACGGCAGAGGTGGTTTCTTGTTCAACTCATTTTGCGGTTGTATTTATAGAACAAGGAAACAAACAAAAGAATTTCTGAATCTCTGGCATGCAATCTGAAAAATAAAGAAAGGGCTAGTCTGTGCCTTAGGAAAAACAATTCAACCGGCCATTAAGAAATTAAAAAATGATAACCAAGGTTCTCACTTCTAGGTCAATTAATAGCATAATGAGAATTATGATTTAAAATCCCTCTTCATTCAGATTGTGTATAATTTATTCAGTGAAATCATGGATGGACAATTGAAAGAATGTTATTGCAAATAAAATTTCCAAATGGAATTATATTTTGTCAAGAATTCATGCAATCAAGCTATTCTAAAACATTCAAATCTAAGTAACATATTAAGGTTCCAGAAAAAGGAACATGATAGTAGGGATAATATACCATTTAGTTTGACTCATTGTTAGCATATAACATGGCCTAGAAAATTCTGGTATGTGAATACACATGTGTGTTTGTGTATATGTCTGTGTGTGTATGACTGCTCAAATAAAACCCAAAACAATGCTTTACTGAGTGTTTATTATTAGAAGTGTGCTAGGTGCTGGGGAGCTATAAAGATGAATACATTTTTATCTTGAGTGAGGTCACTGAACTATTGCTAATGAAAAATATAAAAAGCATTTGTTTGCTAGCTGTATTTTCCATAATTCCTTTTGCATCCATGCATGACTTAATTCAGAGAGTCGTGTGAATATGGTGAGTGTGGCGTTACCCACTTTTAAGTGGACCTCACCTCATCATCCAGCTAACAGTCAAATGGCTTGCATTTTTCATTCCTATCTTGCAAGAACATTAGGAAAAACAAAAGCACTTCCAGTTAGTATATAGCTCTTTGATTTTTATCCCAAGTATTTTATATGTAAAAACTGAAGACAAAAATAAGATCATTATAATTCTGGACACTAGCGTTTGTGGTATAGCTAAATCGTTAGAATTATAGCAATATATGGATGTATCTTTAATCCCCAAAGTTATTGAACATTTCCCAGGACTTGCAGAACATAAGCATACAGGCTCACTGCATATAGTTCTACAAGTTTTGTCCTACGCAAACCTAGAGATACAGTATTCACATGGTCTGTGATGTGAATGGGAAGCCTTGGAAATCCGGCATCTTCTCAGTCACGAAAGTTGCTTGACTTCACAGAGGTAATTTGGACTCAAATGTAAATACATAGTCTAACAGAAGGCCTGACCCTACATTATCTGAATCCATCTGCCTTGAAAGGCATCAATCATCAAATGGCATTATTTTCATCCTCTCAAATACAACCACCTTAACCTACTGCTGTTCAAATGGCAATCCCCTGCTGGAAGCCTCTCAATACTTTACTCCCCCAGACTCTAGCTGCCATAGCATGCAAGGTAGTTTGAAGAGTCACAGGAATGAAATGGTATGCCTTGCTTAATGCTCATATATTTAGAGGCACTGGATCTATTGCTATTTCATTAAAAGAGACAAACATACTTAATAGTTATATTCTACTTCTTGCCTGGATGGAAGATAACCCAATTTGCAGTATGATGAAGAGGAAGATGCTCTTTATACCTGCCATTTCATATTCCAGGAAAATGTACATGTGTGCTCCAGAAAATTCTAGGAAATGGATGCAAAGTATGCCATACATATGCTGAACGTGAGTTTGGGGAAGATGTTTTTCTACTGATTCCTTTTTTCTATGAGTAGTAGGAGTGTTTTATATATAATCTCTCAGCCCCTGTCCTCTTGTGACACACAACTTCTGATTGACAATGAGAGGAACATTAGGAAAGGGCCAAACAATGCTCAATCCATGTGCTTTCTCCTGATTATAAAGTGTCATTTAAAGCCCATATTCTAATCAAAAGCAAGAGTCAAGGTGTTTGAAGATAGTTCCAAGTAGCCTTGGGAATACTGGCTTTATTTCTAATCTTTGGTCTGATATCAGTCCAATAGTTTTCTCTTCTTCTCGGCAAGAAACACAACCTACGAACAAGTGAAAGCCTTTGAAACATGGTCCTCTCCATAGAAAATGCCAAAAGAAAGTGATACAGCTCATCAGCCCATCTAGCAATTTCCCTGACCATGCCTAATTTCATCAATTTTGCACAAATATAATTTTCTTTTTTTTATATAGCTTTCAAGGGGGTGAAGATTAGTGTTTTTTTTTTATTTTAATCATTGTTCAAGTACAGTTTTCTCCTCTTTACTTCCAATCCAGCTCACTCACCCCTCCCTCCCAACTTCCTTCCCATTACCACCCTCCCCCTAGTTTTCATCCATGTGTCTTTTAACTTTGTTCCTGCACAAAAATAATTTTCACCCATACTTTGTCCTTATTTGCCCTTTCTATTGGAACTTCCCAAACTACATAAATAGCTGGGAGAATTAAAGTTCTTAAGGGAATAACAACCCTCCAAATCTATCTCAAAAAGTCTTTTGCAGGGTTAGTTGAATAATCTTCAGTTGGTCACACAAGGATAAGAAATGGTCGAAGAGAAAACAATGTGGACTCTCAGGAAGCAGAGGGAACTCGGCAATGAACAGTTACAACTTGGAGGCTCAAAGAAAGCAAGTGGGACAAGTCGCCTGGAAACCTCTGCCAAAAATGGTGTAACTTTGTGTCCTGGAAATAGAGATGGTCTTAAGAATGAAACAATTATTTTCAAATCCCAGGACTGCCACTTACTATCTGAAGGCCTTTGAACAGAGCACTAAAACCTCTCTGAAACCCAATTTCTTCAGCTGTAAAATTGGGGTGATAATTTTTGTCCTGCTATCTCCAGGACGGCAGGTTTGTTGACATGGAAAAATTAGAAAATAAATGTGAACGTATCTTGTGAACAACAACTACCTATGCAAAACTAAGGCATTCATTTTCTGGGAGACATCAGGAATAGGACAGGAAAAAAAAATCCCTCAAGTGTAATAATAATAATAAAATGGGGTCATAATGATAGAAAAAAAGAAGGAAAATTTTAAAAAGAAAAAGCAAGGTCACTCCAAGATGTATGGTGAGAACATACATATCTTCAGTCCCAATAGAGTTTACCCATTAATGTTTAGAACAAGCTATACTGTATTAAATAAAAGTCTATCTGTAGGAGCGACTATTAGTTGCACAGTGCCCATGCAATTTTCCACCTAATAATGAACCTTGTTTTATAGATGGTGGCAATCTGGGAAGAAAGAAAGAGAAAAAGGTATGGACAGATGGAGGGAAGGGAAAGGGGGAATGAGAAAGGCTACAATTCTCAGTCTACTATAAACAATGGCAGCCAATGAAATGAAAGCGCCACTGGGTGGGGCTTCTAGGAATCCTTTAAGGGGAACTGATTATGCGGCATCACACATTTGTCCTTCTTCCAAGCTGTCTGGAACCCAGCGGGGAAGACTGAAGTGGCAGCAGCCATCTTTTCCAGATGGAAACCAAGAACTAAGGTGAAAGCAGCACACCTGACCTGGACGGCAACCACCAGGCCTACCTTTTCAGTCTTATTGAAGTGAGAATATACTTTCCAGACTTTATTACATAATAACAGTTTAAAATTCACTATTAAGATCCTCTTTTATAAAACTGAATTTGGGTCAAATACGGTATCACATCATTACATTGAAGATGACTTCACATCAAACTCCCTGTCCCATTATCTTAATTAACATCCATAAGTGTAGTTTCGTTTTTCTATTTTTTTAATATTCCGGGCAAAGGCAGAACACATTCTATTGGCCTCTATAGGAATTCCTGTTGCCAAGACAGCTGGAGAAGACTATGAAAACTCATTGAGCCTTGCAGTCAAGCTTTCTGTGCACTCAGAGAAAACAGCTGAGCAGTCTGACTCCTGATTTCCATAATAAGGACAGACTTGCATTTCAAAGCCACACTTAGTTCAAGCACCCAGTCTTCATACAGCAGTAACAATATCTAGTAGCAGCTAGTCCAATTTCTTCTCTAAATATTTATGCCAGATTTCAATGGGAAGCTACTTATCATACTGGACTAGAATTAGTTTAAACTCCTCAGCAAACTAAGCCATAGTCCCATTCATTTTCAGACACAAAAGCATCATTCTTATTGTGATGATCTGGCATCTGTGTGAATAGAGTACAAATTATTCCATTTTTCTATATCCAAAGGGATGTCATTACATACAAATGGTTTCTAATTTGTATTATTTAAAAATTGGATAAATGAAGGCACTTGCATAATACCTCACGTTCTGCCTTTGATGGAAGTTACTTGAATGAATGCCACTTTGTTCTCTTCAAACTTACAAGATCTTTAAAGACAGAAAGAGCATCTCAATTATCTTTTTATCTCCCAAGGCATCTAATATTCTGCCTTGTGTATACATTCAGTAAAAGTTGCTTCAATTGAATTCACTTAATTGTTGAGCGTATTTATATGGTAACTTGTATTCCAGAGACAGACGTGGTTTAAGGGTACAGAAAACCCCAGTTCTGCCACTCACTATCACTGGAGCTGAGGCAGGTCGGTCTCTCCAAGCTTTGGTTTTCCATTAACAAAAACTCACAACACATTGTGTTCAGCCCAGCTCTTGGTGTCATTGTGTGGGTCAAATAAGGTACATCTCTAAGTATCTAAACCTCTTGTTAGATACCGCATTATTATTCTTTGTTACACGTGTCTCTGAAGTGCAGTACAGCCAAGTTACTTTTGTTTTGAAGTTCTATCTGACAATGTTAGTTTCCCCCTTTATCCCCAGCGAGTCTTGGCTCTGTTCGTGAAAGCACATCCTCCAACGAGGTACTACCTTCCAGCATGGCCATTGAGTTGATTCCACCCGTGCTAAATTGCGGTCACTTGTCCACCGTTGTCCTTCTCGCAGAAGAAATGAATTTAGCCTTCCTCCTTATAATCACCTCTTCTTTCAGATACAAAGTAAGCTCACAGACAAAGTAGAGACATCCTATACATCTTCTTCAGAGGCCTTTAGCATCAGTAACTCAAGATCATGACACAAGAAGGGGGAGAAATGGGGCAGGGAACCTACTGAGTTCCCTAACTCCCATATAGGACTGTCTCATAAACTAATGTAGAAGCACTCTGTAAAACTGCCTAACTAGAGCAACAGGAAATCTCTTCATGGGCTGCATTTAATCAGCATGTTTTTGTTTGACATGCAGAGGGTTTTGGAATTCTGGCATACCCATACGCAAATGCAACCGCACATTCCAAGCCCAAAAAGACCTTGTATTTCGATTAGAAACCATTTGGCATTATGAAAAAAAACGTAGAAAATAAGAGCTGTACTTACAGATATTCTAAATTAAACACCTTACTTCAGAATTTTGGCTAAAAGATAGACAGTAATATGATTGAGGGGAATCATAGAAATGAATCCCTTAAAACCACAACTGCTCTTTCTGAATTATTTGAAATATGCCAACCAACTCAAGACCAAACAAAAGAACATCAGCAATACAATAAACCACGACACTGCGGATACCCACAAAAGAAGAACTCTGCCCTGAAGGAAATACAATCCTTTGGTTCCTCCAGGGAACTTAACTGAAGTAAAATTAGGAAAGGCAGAAGAATATTTAAGACTGCTCCTTCTCCATCAATTTTCCATGGGGGAAAAAAGCAAACATTAAAATTGTGTATCATCTTAATAAATGTTTTACTTAACATTTATTGAGCGTGAGTTAATACAAAGGATCAGATTTCCAAATCAGACTCATATGAGTCAGAGATATTATCCAGTAACATTCTTCACTAATAATTTCAAAGATGTAAGTACTCAGAGGCACAGAGGAAGCAGAGAGAGGTTAGGGATATGGACAACAGGTGGCCCAGCCCCTTCTTTACCATATTAGAGATGCACTCTGACCTGCCCTCAAAGACCAGTTCTCCAAATCCGGGGTGCAATCACCTCATTCAGCAGGGAGTACTTTAGCTTAGGCAGCACCTCCATTTACACAAAGATGGTTACATAACTTACATGATATTGTCCAGGGCACATGTCCCATAAACCCACGGGCCCCAGATGTGTTTACCGTAAGCAATCCTAAACTAGAGACACTCTTCTGAAAGCAGTCCATAAACATGACTTCTCCCCCTCACAAACACCATTGGTCTACTCACCAGATCATTTATTAGCATGTTTATAAGGGGATTAGGTCAGGTCATTTGTCTTCTTGCTTCCTCGTTAATGTCCCCCCAAGAACGAGAGAGAAAAATGAATTGTAGAGCCATCGGTGAACCCTTTCTTTCCCAGAACATTTATAATGTTCCAGGTACAATTCCTAAATTCTTCACATGTGTAACTTCATGCAATATCCTCAACTCAAGTACTATCACTCCCTTTTCCAAATGAAAAAATCAGGCATGAAAGATTATGCAGAACCAGGACTTAAGACCCAAAATTTTGGCTTCCAATTCTGTTTCTTAAAGCATGATATGATTCACTTCTGTAATTATAAGTCTGCCTATGATCTTTCTTTTGAGATTGGATTAAGAAGAATAAGGAGTCTGTGAATTTTTATATTGGCTGTTATGGTGGATTAAAGATGGACAAAAATCCTTTTACACTTCTCCCACTGAGAGATGGGACCTATTTCCGCATTCCTTGAATCTGGGCAGGCTGCTGCCTGTTTTCACAAATAATAAAAATGGTGGAAGTGACATTGTGCTAGCAACTGGCCTGGTCCTGAAGACAGCTGGCAGCTTCCACTTCCATCACTTGGTGTCCTGAGCCACCAAGGAAGAAGTATGCCTACTATGATGGAGCGACCACGTGGAGGGAGACGCACTGAGAATGAAAAGGAAGAGTGACTCAGCTGGGCCCGTGTTTCCAGACATCCCAGCCAAAGTGTTAGGCACACGGGAAGCTGCCTTGGACCCTTCAGACCAGAATAGTTACCAGCTAAATATCACCGAGTGACCTCAATCAACAATATGTGGCACAGAAGAATCATCCAGCTGAGGCCTGCCTGAATTCCTGACCCACAAAATCGTGAAAAAAGAGACACTAGCTCCCATTCCCCACAACACATCTGAGCGTGGAAAGGTAATCTCCAGGCTGAAATGCTACACCAAAAGGAAAAACAATAAAGAAAACAGGCAGCCTGCCTTTTTAAAACCATCCTGTTTAAATTTTGTGTTTTGTAAATAACAAAAGTGAAAGTGAAAAATTGTATTCAATAAAATGGTATGCTCTTTTCTTAAAAGTGAGTGGCATCCAAAGGTCCAAGAGTTCAGGGAGGTTACTTCATAGGTTGCTAAATGGGTTTGCAAGAGTTCAAAGCACAGGCAACGAGCGTGGGCAAGAATTTTGAGAGAGTCACATGTTTGTGTTTTCCAAGGAAAACAGCGTGGGTGATTTAAATTACACCAAAGCACATTTAAATTGGTGCAGCTACGGTAGTATTAACCACATCTACACTATGCTAAATTCCTCAAAATGAATGTGTCCATATACCTCTCTGGGTAGGAGCTGCGGATGTTGCCTCAGGGCTAATGAACCTATTTGCCTCGCTCCTGTCTAAACCCCCATGACCTTCTTCAATTATGGATGCGGAATTTGAAATAACTTCTGACCTTGCACAGCCTCACAGGACAAATCTCACCTCTATGCTACCTCTAAGGTCTTTTTCTTTTCTCTGCCTGATCTAATCCTCTCTACTCCTTTGCAATACACAATAACACACACGCCACACATACACACATGCATGTATACCCCCCCACACACACAGACATGCAAAGCAGTAACAATGTTAGCAAAAGAGGCAGGATCTTCAGGCCTGCTTCTACTGGTAAACCCATCAGACGCTCTATCAAAATGTCAAGTCATTAAGTGTTTACATGTTAGTAACAGCCCAATATTGTTACTTAAAACCTTCAGTTCTAAGATGTCATGTACATTAAAGATAAATCCGGCCAATTGAAATGTGAAAATCAAGCACATTGAATATAAACACAACAAACCACAAACATTTTATTAATGATATTTACTAGATTAATTATGCAGTCATTTATCCACGTGATATTTACTGAGTATATATTTTCATGTTGCCCCATTTAGACAATGTCATTCTATTTCATATCCTCCTCACAATAGCCTTACAAACCAGGCATCATTTTACCCAATTGCCAGATGAGAAAACAGAAGCTCCAAAAGGGTAAATGTACAAAATGATACCGATATTCTCAAGTAGCAACCAAGAGAATGGCCTATCGTATATTGGCAGTCTTTTTAATATACCCTACATCAGCCCAGTGTACCTAGAGATTTATTCCTTATAATTGCAAATGACTCAGATTATCCACAGAAAATGGAAACCCAGTTTTTATAACTTCATATAATTTTATAACTACAAAGAAGACTCACTACAGACGAGAACTAGGCCTTCTGCTATGGCCCTTATCAGGCCGTATTTATATTAACTACAAAGTTAAATATAAGGAAATATCAGCAGGAAAGGCAAAAAAGTGATCGCGCATCAATTCTATGATCCATGCCACAAAAGAAGTCCTGCAATGAGATCTATTTTACAGGAGGCTGGGAAGTGTTTCAGTAGCGAAAGCTGTTTAAGCCTCATCCATCACCTTGGGGATCCACATCAGGAAGTCACCTACAGCTCTGTGGATGGTTCCTATACATGCAACAGTTTTTCAAAGCAAGCAGTTGTGTCACCCAATACAAGGAATTTTTCTGGCTACAGGACTATGATCAACCCTGCAAGGCAGACAGACTTGAAGAGCCAAGGGGTTAACACCCCAAGAACAACCCTTAACCAATGAGGTACAGGAGTTGGTGGATAAATGCCTCACTTTCCTTCCCTTCAGTGAGACAATTCCAGTGTGTGTCCCACACGGACTTTAAAAGGTTCTGGGTGGGGATGGACCTATCACTCACCAAGGTAACTTACTCACTAACTACCCTTCAGTGGCTTTTCTCACTTCCTGTCTCACTCACCACACCATGTAGGAATTCCAGGGATATTTGTCCAATAAAGTACTTCTACCCCATAACAGAACAAATTTTTGAAAGATAGCTATATTGAAATACCCCATCCCACATACATTTCTTACAATGTGACACTGACACTCTCCCATCAGGAGGTAAAGTATATGTGCCTTTGAACCTACCAGGGTCTGTGATTCGAGCAGAAGAGACACAGCTGACTGCTGAGGCTAGGTTTTAAGGGGTGGTACAGCTTTTATCTGGACTTTTTGAAAGGCTCATTCTTGGAACCCAGCCACCATGCTGTGAGCAAGATAAGAAGCAACAACATCAAGAGGCCATATGTAGGAGCTCCAGTCAACAGCCCCAGGTAAGTTCTCAGCCAACAGCCAGAATCAATAACAGACCTAGGAGTGAGTCTTCAAATGATTCTACTCCCCAGGTAGAAGCCAAGTAGAACAGAGTGATCTTCCCATTGACTCATTCCTGAATTACAGACTTGTGAGCAAAATCACTGTCATTGTTTGAGCACACGAAGTTTCAGGCTGGTTCGTTACTCAGCGAGATGACTACAACTTACGGAAACTCATATCTCAGGGTCTGCTTTGGAAAGAACCCCACACTAAGAGTGTCCGAGGGCATTCAACTGGTAAATGGCAGTAAGTGAATGAACTCAAACTGCCCACTCAAAGCCCATGCCAGACCAATGAATTCTCCTAACTACTCATTCAGTCAAGTAACCATTTGGTCTGTTAAATAGAGAGGCCCAATGTCTCTAAAAGAAGAAGCAAAAAGGCACTGTGTTCCTCACAATTCTTATTATGTAATAGACACTAAATATGAATATAAATCAGTCCTGAATGATTGTGCCTCAATTATTTTCAGTTCTTAACTCTACATTTGAAGTCCTACTCATTATTCTGGGTACTCTTGACAGTTTCAAACCAGCAGAAAACTTAAAGGACATTACTGCAAAGGAGGAGAAAAATATAAATAGCTAATTATAGGTTTTAATGTTTTAGTTTTCATCAGAGTATTCTCAGCTGAACAGTTAAAAACCAGGCACATTTTCAACAAATCACAGATTAAAAAATTAAAGAGTGAATAGTGATTCATCTACATTTCTGTCCAATGTAGAGTTTGGAATTAATGTTGCTAACAAAAGGGTATGGCCGTGGAAACACACTGTATTTTTCTTAAGGAATTTTAACTCAATATATTTTTCATTTTAAGAAGAGAACACCACTAAAAGTTAATCTGTAAAGATAAAATTCAGAATCTGATCTCAAATATAATCATAATCCTCACTACTAAAATAAAATTAAAAGGCAATTGCAAAAATTTTATGCCTTAAAAATATAACCCACCACATTGAATCCACTGCAGTACATTCAAATAAAGACCTGCTAGAGGAATTAGCACATGAAAATAACAAATCTCCACTTCCCTAAAGTTCTCTGTAGCTTTATGAACATAGTATTATTGTTACTTACCAGAGGTTACCTACAAAAATATCAGTTTCAAAGGTACAAAACCTTAAATCTGTCATTGTGACTTTCCTTGTAAAATACGCAGCTGCAACTATGTTAGTGGCTACACCCAACATAAGTGGATTTCTCTTGATAAAATTTATTTGCTGAAATAAGATACCTGATTTAACTCCATCACTCAACATTTAACATTTATCTGCTTCACTCGGGAGATGATAACACAAGACAGATCCCACTTCTCCCACTGACTCACCCATTCAGTCCACATAAGGCCCACCTTAAAGGAAGCAGCCTTGAGTCCTTCCTCTTTAATTTCCTTCCCCCTACCTTCAACTCCTTGTATGAAGGTTCCATGAAGTATTAGTAACACTCTGGCTGTCGACTGATTGGTTCAATCTGGATTTTTTTTCCTGCACTGAGGTTGAGGAGGGACAGGGTACTTTTCAGAGTAAAGTCAGTAAACCCAGAAAGTAAACATTCCTAGTATCTAGAAGCCAGATATGCCACGATGCAGATGAATTTTATAATCATCACGTTGAACAAAATAAGCCAGACAACAAAAGGACACCTACTACATGAGTCTGTTCTATATGAATTTCAAAAATAGACAAATGAAGGATGCTGTTAGAAACTAGCATGGTGATAACCTTGGGAGGAGGGAAGCAGTGACTAGACGGAAATGTCTGGAATCCAGGCAATGTTCCATTTCTCTATCTGGTTGTTGATTACAAAAGTGCGTTCCCTTTGAGAAAATGCATATTTACTATTTATATATGTATACATATATGCACATATATACATACATATCTGTACATATATACATATATAGTATACTTTAATAAAAATAAAATTAAATAAATAAATTGAAATCCAATCGCATTTGTGATATATATATAAAGTCACCTCAAAAACACAGCTGACCTTGCAACTACATGGGTTTGAACTCATATGCTGCACGAAAATGGTCCTGCATAGTTCAAACCTGTGCTATTCAAGGGCCAACTGTAGTTACAGTGAAAAACAACAATGAGATTAAATGTTGGGTTCTTTTGCCTGCTGAAGGCATTCTTTTTCCTAAATATAGAAGCCAGCAAGTACAAGACAGGACATAAATAAACACTAGCATGAAACTGAAACTTCTTCCTTAAGGTAAATTAGATGGATTGATAGAACACAGTAAAGAGACTGTCTCACCATGTAACAATTCTATTTCATACCCTGTCTAGAGTCAACCTAAAGTCATATTTTCTTCTCCCCTGGGTTCAGTGCATGTGACCCAGACTTTTACGAAAAAACAATACATAATGCAGATGCCCTCCTGTTGCCATGCGCCAGCTCCTGTAATGAAGCCCCTGCAGTACCAATACTAGTGCCGATCCAACAGGCGCTCACGCAGCCCTTTGGACCCAGTGACCGAGGCTCCAGCACTCTCTAGAAGGCATCAGTCTTCCATGCCAGTTCCTACTTGGAGATCCCGCCGAACTTCAGTCTCGGCTCACTTCCTCCCTGTCCCTCCAAACTGAAAGTGTTATTATGACCTGCATATTCTAGGCATGAACGCAGAAAGATAAAACACATTTTGATAAAATATATTTTAAAATCTATAAAGAAAAGCCTGGCTGAATAAGTCAATGATATGGAGAGCTGTTAGGAAAAAATAAAATTCTAGACAGCATTCCTTAAAATATCTTTAATAGAAAGGGGGTCAGGTGTCTGTCTGGTTAGGTTTAAGCTTAGTATAGCTAGTGGCAAGGAGGGTTGCACAACTTCAGAATTTCACTGGTCATTTCCACATGTAAGTAAGTCTGATTCAATATTTAAAAATAGAAAACTTGAGCATGTCAAGTTTAAATATGCAAAACTAAAAGGTACTGGCTATCACCAATAGTCTTTCAAGTGTATGAAAACAGGTTTTCTCTATACTATCAAAGAAAAAGTATTTATAGTGTAAATGGGTTTCCAACATTCTCCGTTCATCCACAAGCCTTTTTCCTCCCAACAGGATGCTTTCAAACGATAATAATTCAATTATTTTCTCTTCAATTTATTCATTCCTATGCTCTTACAAATAAACAGCTGGGTAATAGAAGAGGTTGTATTTACCTTGTATGTTTGATGCATACCTTTATATCTATGTATCTTTAGAGATTTTGCCCATTTTGTTGCAGGGTTGCTAAGGTTTTAAAGGTTCTCTAACTCCTGTTGTCTTCAATGAAAACAGCATTTTTTCTGATTACGCAACTATTTTATGCTATTGGATAATGTTCAAAAAACACAAGTTAAAAATACAGGCAATACATATGAGAAAATAAAAATAGCCCACACTGGTGTTTTTCAAAGGCTATTTACAAAGTGGGTGATCGATCCAACCGCCCTTCTGTGGGGAGGTCTCGGACTCTTTGCTCTTCGGCCAGCAGGTTTCTGGTCCATTCATTCTAATACGCACTGTCCAATATTCGGGATTCTGTCTGTTCAAGTTTGGAAGAGCATGTTAATGATTTTGACCTTCTTTTCCAGGACATTAAAAAGTGGGGGGGAATAATACAGATCTTCTCATCTAATTTCCACTCATGTTGTAGATCCCAATCTTGCAACTATATCAAACATTCTAGAAAATATCAAGATCAGATACGTAGGGTACATGAGAAAATTAATTCTAAAAGATAGAAGAAGAATGATTATAAATTTTGTTTTCATCACAATGGTTCCAATTTCTGGTTACTGAGTGGAATATCCTATAATTTGGTATATTCAAATTTCTATTTTATATGACAATTTGGAATATAATGGTGGTGATGCTATTTCTTTTTTAAAGTCTTTCAAAAAACAGTACAGAAACACCTACAATTTTCTCAAGAAAAGAAAAAGAAAACATATTATCTATCATATGCCACTAGTTTGGAATTTTAAACAAAGAAAATGAAATTATAATAACAATTCTGGCTCAATCCAAGTGAGAAAACCTCTAAGAATCAGAATGCCGATGGTAGAATGGGCTTTGTTGTGAATTATTCAGTTCTCTGTCCTGAAAGAAACTCAAACGAGGCCTTGGAGTCATTTTTTACACATGTGGTCTAGATGTTTCTGCTGATTGAAAGACAGCACTGAAAGAAAACTCTTGCTATCTCAAATCCAAGGTTCTGCCAGACTCAACTAAAGTGCCCCAACAAGAGCCCAAGCCCTCTAACATGACACCCAATGCATCCTGAGAGCGATGAAAATCATGGCATCCAATAGTATGGGTGGTAAGGATATATATAGGGTCATTTACTATAGATTTCTATTTAAATCACTCAGTACACAAACGTTGCAGTTTTTACTAGTTTGACCATCACACATTTTTGCTCCTGGAGAAGTTTGAATGAGTTACTTTCCAACCATTCCCCATTTATTTAACCAAAATTAATACTCTAGTCCTAGCTGCTGTGACTCAGTAGACTGAGCTCCATCCTGAGAACCAAAGGGTTGCCAGTTCAATTCCTAGTCAGGTCACATGCCTCAGTTATGGGCCAGGTCCCCAGTGGGGAGTGTTTGAAAGGCAACCACACACCGATGTTTCTCTCCCTCTCTTTCTCACTCACTTCCCCTCTCTAAAAATAAAATTAAAAAGTAAAAGGCCAAAGATTTATATGATCTGAAGAGAAACCAGAGTAGGGGAAGGGCCATCAAGGAATATGTATAAATGACACATGGGCAAAGCCAAAGGGGGTAGGTTCGAGGGGGGAGGGGGGGCTAGGCAGCAGTGGTGGGGGGAAAAGGAGACAACTGTACTTGGAAAACAATAAAAAATATTAAAAAATAATAAATAAATAAACTCCAGAGAAGCAGAATGCAAACTCTTTACTACCTCCTAAGAAAGCCAAATTAAGAATTCAGAACTATTCTACTGTTCTTCTACAATGTAACCCCCCAAAAAGGGGGGTGGTTGGAATCATAAGATTTAGACACTGCCTCATTGCATTTGCTCCAAATTCAAGCATTAAGTGGGCACAACAATTCTGAATTGTAGAAGACACCAGATCTATGCTCTTCCATTATAGTCTCCAGCCCTTGTGATCATACATAAAATATATTCATTAACTAATTGAAGATACTTATTGAGCACCTATAATGCGGCAGGCATGCTTCTAGGCCAGGGGCCAGCAAACTTTCTCTACAAAGGGCCAAATAGTAAAGGGACAGTTTTGCAAGCCATATGGTCCCTGTCATACCTACTCAACTCCCTTGTTATAATATGAAAGCAGCCACAGATGTTCTTTTTCTCTCTCTCTTCCTGTCTCTCAAATCAATGAGCATATCCTCAGGTGAGGATTTTTTTAAATTCCCCTTTTTTATGGAGCTTATATATTCTACTAAAACCAGTAAAAAAATTAGCACATACTCCAAATACATGTACAAGTATTTATTTCTAAAGAATATGTGTATAGTATCATATAAACACGTGTATACACCATAAAATGTATGCAGTATTATAAATTATGTCACAAATATTTTTAAATAAATTTTCTATTTTAATCCTTGATACTTCTATTATTTATTCACTTTTCACTAAAATTATCATTATCATTATACTTTAGTGAAATAGCTTTTTAAATCCTGGTTTAATCTTTTGTAACCCAATTTTAAGCCAGTTGTTTCAGATATTTGGTTTTAATGGCTACCATAGTAGAAAATTGATCTCACAATGATATATAGCTCAAAATGGAAGAACTGTAGTATTGGGTCTGCTTATCAAACCATAATCACCATTTTAAAAGCTCATCTCCCAATTATGCAAAGAATGTTATTAAATTTTTGGCGTATATATTTATATCTTCCTCAGTGTAAATGAGTTATTACTGCCAACTAATTGGAATGTAAATACTGTAAGGTAAATCAACATTTGTTGACTGACTGAATAAATGAATAAAAATTCATTTAAAGCATTTACAAGATTTTTAAAGATGCTTCCAGGTTACTATAAAGTATGCTGATGAGGATATTTTATAAGTAACATACCTGGTTCTAAGCAAGAACTTATCATTACTAAAATTTGAGGCACATAAACATAATACTTAACAGTACGCTGGGGGAAGGAAGGAACGAGGAGGTACCGTCAAGCTCGGTATGCAGTGGAATACCCATACTTCTCCAAGGGAAACTCACATAAGTGATAGACCATGTGGTCCTTCGGGAATCAGAACAGGCGAGGGCTTCGAGGTCACTCCTTTACTAGTTAATATAAGTAAAGTTTTCTTTCTTTTCTTATGTTGAAAAGGTAAAGGGTTGAATAGACTCACTAAATCACCTGGCACAGCCTTTGGGGTCCACTGTGGAGACAAGTACTCTTCATAGCTGTTTATTTTGTCTATAGTTTGCATTTGGAAACTACTGACTACTTGTACAGGATTTCAACCCACCTTGTTAGATGTAAGTGATAAGATTCCATTAATCTAGCTCACTTTCTCTGTGCACGCATTCTTGAGAGCAACAATTTCCCATCACGGCACACTTGCTATAATGATACAGGAAAAAACTCAAAGCATGTGAATCTTTCGTTCACACCTAACTCCACCACAAGCATTTGGTTGACTATTTCGGTTTCTAACTTCTGTGTCTGCTCCAATCTGAAAGTTAAGAATCAGCAAACTATCTGACTTCTTTGGCAGAATCTTCAAAAACTTCAGATGAACTTTAGCCAAGTTTTCTCTGTCCCTAATGAGAAGTTATTAATCAATAGTATGTTTGTAGTGATGAAAGGGCTGTTTAGAATTTTAATAAATGTCATCTAGAAAATTAACAAAAAGTAATTAGGAAGATTTATTACCTGATTCTCTCTCACCTTCATGGTCAAGCCAAAGGAAACTGTGGTAAAGAATAAGGATTACTAAAACCTGACCATTTTATAAATATGCCCTCCAAACCCTCCTGAAATAGCCAGAAACTTCAACAGTGTCTCTTCTCTGATCAGATAACACTCCACAGCATTTTTCAAATTGATAAGATAAGTGCTTAATTGTTTCTCTCCAACCCCTGCCTCCACTTTTAGAAATAACTTTAGAGCAGGAAATTTTGTCTTTTTTTCCCTTGTTTGTGTCCTCTAACACATAGCAGTATTGAATTAACATTTGCTGAAATTAAATAAAATGTTGTGGAAGTCCCAAAGGCTGTTTTACATTTCCATGGTCCAATATTGAAGAAAGCCTTAGAATAGCTCATTTTATCTTGTGTTCCTGAAAAATAGGTGGGAAATAGTTCCTTCTGTATGTAACACTTCTGATTTAGGAAATCTCTTATTTGAATGTTTTATTATTAAGCCCTACAGCACTGAACATTCTTCTTGAAATGTATTTCAAATATATGAAGTTGAAAACAGGAAATTAATTTGGCCCACCTACATATAAAGGGAGTTAAAACTCTCACTATTTGATGATGATTTGACCTCAAAAAAAAAATATAACGGAAATGCAGACAAACTCAAAATGACTAAGATTTAAGCAAGGCAACTGGATATAATATCAATAGAATTTTTCTGTATCAATAACAACCAACTACAAAATATAATCAAATATATGATGCCATTAACAAGAGCATCAAATTCTATAAAATTTCTAGGAATTAACTTCACCAAAGATACAGACAACTGCTATAGAGAAAATGTTCTAAATTCAGTGAAAGAACATAAAAGAAAATCTGAGTAAATGAAGCGCATTTATGATCTTGAAGGGATGATTTAATATTATAAAGATATCAATTTTCCCCTGATTATTCCTCTGATCTATTTTCAAGCCAATTCCAATCAAAATTCCAATTTGATTCATTTTGAGAATTGACTTTTAAAATGTGCATAGAACTCTAAAAGCCTATAAATACCTGAGTCAACTTTTAAAACACGATGACAAAGAGCAAGACATTGCTCCACTAGATACGAAGATGTACTGAAGGCACATCATAAGGACAAAATGGTCTTGGTGCCCAAGTTAACACATAGAGAGTGGATCAGGACAGAGTCCTAGCAGACCCATGTCCCTAAGGGATGACAATAAAGATGGCATCATACACAAATCAAAGAACTAAAGATGAACTAGTCAGCACACAGTATTGGAAAACCCCCTTTGAAGACAATTAAACTGAATTTCTATATAACACCTTACAAAAGTTTGACTCTAAGAGAGCCAAAGATCTAAACATGAAAAGTAAATTATAAAGTAATAAAAGATCATCTTTCGGGTGAGCAAGAAATAAACAAAATTCAGAGAACAATCTATAAGATAAAATACTTGTGAATATTATTATATCAGAACAAAGGATTCTATTCAATGATAAAGTTAACACATAGATGACAACAGGAGAAGTAATCTGTAATGTCTAAAATAGACAGGGACCAGTATCTGTAATATAAGAGTACCTACCAAACGAGGACCCAAAAGAAAAATGGGCAAAGGAAATGAATAGGCAATTAACTCGAGAAGCAATTAACTCAAGCATATTAAGAGATGCTCAAGCTCACTAGTAATTATAGAAATGTGCACTTTATTTACATCAGATTAGCAAAAATTAGAAAACTGGTATTCCTGTTAATATTGTTGTATAATGAACTACCACGAAACTTAGTTGCTTAGAACATCAACAATCATTTTTGTTATTTCTCAAGGTCTCTGTTAAACAGGGATTCAGGAAGGACTGAGTGGGAAGGTTCTGTCCCGGAGTCAGAAAGCGTCTGGAGGTAGAGAAACTAGGGGATGGCCATACATATCTCTCCCCTTATGTAGCCTTTTCCTTGTGGTCTATCTATCACATGTGCTGGTTTGAGATTCCTCACAGCATGGTGGCATCAGAAAAACTCAGATCTCATAGAGGGTAGCTCAGGGCTCCAGGACAAGTATTTCTAGCAAGTAAGGGGGAAGCTAAATCACCTTTCAGAACTTGGTCTCCGAAGTCCCAGATGGTGTCACTTATGCGAAATTCTTTTAGTCAAAATGCTCACAAAAGCCTGCCCACATTGAACGGGAGGAGAATTGGACTTTACTTCTTGGTGGTGAGTGGCAAGTGTCTAGAGAAGTATGTGGGATGGAAGGTATTGTCACAGCCATCTTTGGACAATGCAATATGACACGGCTGGATAATTCCAAGTGTTGGGGTACATGTGATAATAGGCAGTATAGGCAGGCATGGGTATTCCATAAAGCAAACTGTCAGTGCTGAAACAAATTAAGTATATGTACTGTTTGACTCAGAATTCTCACTCTTGGCTACAGATATCCCTGAGAAACTTTCTTGCTCTAAGAGGCCCATGTATAAGGATGTTTATCATAGCATTGTTGAAGGAGCAAGGACTTGGAGGTAATCTATGTCTCATTCCCAGGGTAATGAGTAAGAGAAATGTCATGAATGCTTACAGTGGATTACTATACAGCAGTTTGAAGTAATAGAGAGGTACACACTGTAGCATGAATAAAATATAAAAATTATGGTGCTGAAAATTAAGCAGAATGAGATTCACAGCACAATCTTAGCAATAGTTTTGTTTATTAAAACTGATGCACACCAAATAACAGTTTTCTCAAGAGCACATAAAAAGGAAGGGGAGACCTCAATTGATTAAATGTTAGCCTGTGTGCAGATGAAAAGACTGGGAGTGGAGAATGGAGGAAAAAAGAAGGAAAATAAAGAGATTGAGAAATCAAGTCGGAGACATGGGCCTTAACCTGAGGAGTATAATTAACACTACCCTTTAAATCTGATTTAAAAATAATCTCCAAGAGCAGAGCAAGTCTGGTTGTACTGAACAGGGCTTTAGTCACAAATCATCTAGAAACTGAGAGCAACACTGGCCTAGTTACAGATGGTTTTGTAACTCAGGTTATTATTCTCTCAAAAACTAATTTGAAACATAGTCAATGATTGCGGATCAATGAGAAGCAGTTTTTCAGGAAGAAGAGGTTTCTCAGAAGTCTTTATTTAATGTATCACAGAAATGTTATTTTAATTAAGACTAAAACATAAGTATTTGAAAAAACATACTGTAACAACATGAAGGTTCCCGATAATATGGTACTTAGGGAAAAAACGAACAAGATTTTTAAGTAAGTTTTAAAGTAAATTAAAATAGACATATACAAAACAGGAATAAACATTTTGCAGTAAAAAGAAACATTAAAATGGCTGCCTATGGGGTCATGAGAGAGGAGTAAGGGGGGAATAATTCATTAACTAAGTTATCACATCTACATTTAGACTTTTAATTAGGCAAATAAATATTTTACCAAAACAATTACATTTCTAAGAGAAAAATTAGATAATTTCAGCATTCAATTATTCTTACATTTATTAAATTTTAAAAATCTCTATGAAGTTCAGGGATTGAATCGGATTTAATACCTCATCGATATTGTGGGTTTGGTTCCAGACCCACTGCCTTATAGCAAATATTGCAATAAAGTGAGTTAGTCACATACAAAATAACAATAACAACAACAACAATAATAAAATAATCAAATGTCTGATGGCGGAATGCTGGGAAATACTCGAAGACTTTATTTTATTTCTTTGATATAACTTTGACATCTGAGTTCAGTATTCATTGACAAGTGTGTGTCTCGCTTTGCTTAACATTTTCATTTAATAATGTAGTCACAGCCATAAAACTTCAGATGCCTTCACAAGAGACAGACACAGCTGAAGCTGAACAAAAATACTGTGAGACTATCAGTTCTTTGGGGTAAAAGAAATATTAAAATGTCAACCATGGCCTAGGTTCCCCTTCACAGATTTAACAATGCACTAACTTTAATTTCCGACACCCAGAAGACACCCTAATGGGACTGAAAAACAAAAACTGCCCTGCATCCCTTATTCTGGCCCATTCAAAGCATGAGGAAAACTGGGCAATGTGCATTTAACCACATTCTCAAGGTCACAGACAGTAACATTTGTTTACTGTTTGTTTGGGTTTTTTTTTACTTTCTAGAACTCTGAAGGGGAGGAGGAGAAAAAACACATTGATCAGAGTTAGCCATATCAATAAAATTATTTTTAAAATGCCACTGCAGCCCAATGCTTCTAAGTGCTGGTATTCAGACCTTCAGGAAGGCCCCCGCTGAACACAAGCACAGAGCAATCCAGGAGATCCAACTTCCATGCGCAATTAAAATGGCACATTTTAGCCCTGGCTGGCGTAGCTCAGTGAATTGAGCGCGGGCTGCGAACCAGGCATCGCAGGTTCGATTCCCAGTCAGGGCACATGCCTAGGTTGCAGGCCATGTCCCCCAGCAACCACACATTGATGTTTCTCTCTCTCTCTCTCTCTCTCTCTCTCTCTCTCTCTCTCTCTCGCTCTCCCTCTCCCTTCCCTCTCTCTAAAAAAAATAAATAAATAAAATCTTTAAAAAAGATGGCACATTTTGTGAGTGACCTTCTACTTTGAGTTGTCCCCTTTTAAAAAATATTAATATTTAAAGTTTCTCCAAAATACCAAAATAATTGGAGTTGTTATAATACATATAACAGAAATACATGTTTGAAATCTTCCCAAATCAAATACCCAGTTTTCCTCAAATATTTTAGTCAAGTATGAATAACCTTACCTTTACTCTTCAACCTTTACTAGAATTTTTCACAATGTAATGTATACAGAATGCATCAAGAGGTAGACAGTGCCATTTACACAATGGAATAGTACTCAGCCATAAAAAAGATGAAAATTTTATCCTTTTCTCACAGTATGGATGGACCTGAACAGCATTATGTTAAGTGAAATGACCCAGTCAGAAAAAGACACATACCATATGATTTAACTTATATGTGGGATCTAATGAACAAAATAAATGAACAAACAAAAGAGAAACAGACTCACAGACACAGAGAATAGACTGATGGTTGTCAGAGTAGATGGGAGAGAATAGCTGGGTAAAAAAGGTGACGCGATTAAGCAAAAAAACAAAACTCATAGACAGACAACAGTGTGGTGATTATCAGAGGGAAAGTGCGATGACAAGTAGAAGAGGGTAAAGGGGGAATGAATGGTGATGGAAGGAGACTTGACTTGGGGTGGTGAACACACAGTAAAGTGTTAAGATGATGTATCATAGAATTCTATGTCTGAAACCCATATAATCTTATTAACCAATGTCACCTCCATTAAATTTAAGAAAAAAGAAAAAAGAGGTAGGTAAATTGAAATTTCACATGTATTTTTCTTCTGGTTGGTAGTTGCACTGAAAGGAGAAATTCCAGTGATAATATGAATTAATAAACACGTAGCATTAGCTTTGGTAAGTATTTAACTACAGGGCAGACACTTTTTAAAAATGTTTTATTTATTTATTTTACAAAGAGAGGAAGGGAGGAGAAAGACAGGGAGAGAAACATCAATGTGTGGTTGCCACTTACACACCCCCAACTGGGGACCTGGACCACAACCCAGGCATCTGCCCTGACAGGGAATCGAACTAGTTACCCTTGGGTGCTCAGGTAGGCATTCAATCCACTGAGCCACACCAGCCAGGGCCAGACACTGTTTTAAGTAGTTTAATGTAGTAACTCTTTTAATCCTTAAAACCACCCTATATATGGAGCCAATGTTACTCCCTTTTTACAGAATCTTATGAATTCAGAGATGAAGTAATGTGCTCAAGGTCAAAAAGCTAGTGACCAGGAGAACAGGGATTCAAACCCAGACAGTCCATTTCTAGAATCTGTACTATTAATCATAATTCAATACTACCCCGTAAAAGAATATTACCAGAAGAGAGACAGAAGCAATTGGCTAAAGTAAATTATTCTTTATGGGAAGGTTCTATTGGTCAATAGCATTCTCAGTTTTTCTTTGTCTCCCATAACCACTGTCTAAGTCAGGTATCACTCTTCCAAGAGACTTATTTAAAACTCCCAGGCTTTATTTTTCTTATCTATAAAGGTATCACAGATCCACAAACCCTAAGTCCACAATCTCAAAATCCAAAATGCTCTAGAAAGCAAAAGCATTTGTTTACTTGACCAATTCATTTGATGTGACCTAATTCATTTGGCGGTTTCCTCCCCTTTCCCCCTTGTCCTCCTGTCCAATCTTGTCCTCCTGTCCAATCTTGTCCCGTGATACTTTCTTCTGTGGAGCCTCCTGCCCCTCTCCTCAGAGCTCCAACAGCACGTCAGCTTTGATTTTGACCCTGTGGGTATGCACTGTAATGGACATTCTTCTCCCTCTAACTCCTCTCCTCCTCTCCTCATTGTTTTAGTTAGAAATCATTCACAATGCTCTCTTCAGAGAGAAAAATAAATACATGATGTTCAAATTCTGACTTTAAGTTACACAAAGTACAAAATTGATTAAGATATCATAAGGCAACACATGGTCCCAATAACGCTAATGAAGGATCCCTGCATGCAAGAGAATATAGGGAAAACATCACTTCTGTCTCTGAGGCTAGCACTAATTACTTCCACATTTAATAAGATAAGAAGCCAGGGCCTGAAATATGTGCAGGCACATTTCTACAACTTTTAGAAGATTGTTGCGCACTGATACAAAGAACGACTAGAAGAGTCAGAATTTGTTACAGAAGAAGAATTCCGTACCAAATATTCAAGGAAGTCAGGTTAGTTAGCAGTCTTTTTATTATGAACCATTGTTTTAATTTTTTCTTAGGAAAAATTACTCGTAATTGATTTTAATAACAAAAAGAAAGTGCAAAAACATCATAGGTTGTTATAGGTTCAATGGTGGATTATATGGCATTTACAATGTGTTTTCCCAGTATGGAATTTCCTCAAAAAAACTAAAATTGGATCTGCCTTTTGACCCAGCAATTCCACTGCTGGGATTATATCCTAAGAACTCTGAAACACAAATCCTAAAGAACCCATGCACCCCAATGTTCATAGCAGCACAATTTACAATAGCCAAGTGCTGGAAGCAACTTAAGTGCCCATCAGTAAATGAAAGGATCAAAAAACTATGGTACATTTACACAATGGAATTCTACACGGCAGAAAGGAGTTCGTACCCTTTGCGACAGCATGGATGGAACTGGAAAACATTATGCTAAGTGAAATAAGCCAGGCAGTGAAAGACAAATACCGTATGATCTCACCTTTAATAGAAACCTAATCAACAAAATGAACAAGCAAGCAAAATATAACCAAAGACATTGAAATTGAGAACAGGCTGACAGGCTGACCAGAGGGGGGAGGAGAGGGGATAATGGGGGGAAAGAGTGAAGGGTATACAGGAACAAGTATAATGGTCACATGGACAACAAGGGGGGGTGGAAACGGGGGAGGGTGGTGAAGAGGGCTGAGGAGATGGGAAGAGTGGGGGAATAAGGCAGAAAACTGTACTTCAACAACAATAAAAAAATGTTGAAAAAATAAAAGAAAAATAAATAAATAAATAAAATGTGTTTTCCTCCGAAACGCAATGATTTTTAAATTGCAATTTGCTTTACAATCCAGAAGTTTTGTCCATTAATACATGGTGGTTTCAGTTTGTAGTTCTCAGCATGATCAGCAGGAAGAGAATAAACTACCACACTTTGAGATTGTGAATTTATTGTGGTGCTCAATGCCTTTTTAATTTTAAAAAGACAGACGCGCCAATGGGCTTTCTTTTTCAGTAGGACATTGGCTCATAAGTAATGCCCGTTCGTCAGCAAATGCCATCTAACAGTAATATCATAAGCTGTAAAGTTTAAAAAGGCCTTTGGAGGGGTTGAATGCTGAATCTGTCTGAAAGGTACAAAATGACACAGGTAGTCAGGTTTACCTTAGGGAACAGTCATCGACGTTGGCATCATGTAAGATGACACATCCATGAGACATGGTGGTGCATGCAGTCAATCTTTCGAATAATGTTTCACTAAATTGCAACATGCAATCCAAGGGCTCAATATGTTTGGAAATTTGGCTTGCTCGACTATGAAAAACAAATGGAATTAAACCAGACAAAACTTTCCCACCTTTGTTATGATGAAATTACTTCCACGCTACCCTTTCCTGAGCAATATAGCCAGTATCTAACCGATACTGTGGTTCTATTCATTAATGGGCTTACCCGTCTTGAATAAATAACCTCATCAAGTCTTTTACTTTTCCCCTGCCTTCTACTCTCCACTTCCCCCACCGCGGGGAAGGGAGCCTTGGCAACAGAATGCCATTGCAAACGCTTTGTTTGTATGTTTGTGCACACTGTTTCTTTATTATTGATGCCATAGTTCTCCCAACACCATTTTCTCATTTCTCCCTTTTCTGGTCACACTTCAATGTGTCATATGGGTGACACAAAGCTGAAGTGGCTTAGTTTATAGACCATGAAATTTTAATGACAGTTCAGTTAATTTTGCATGAAGAACAAGGAGCCAAAGCTGCAAAAGTCATTCATGGAAAACACCTTTGCAAGGGGAAGGTTACTGTCTAGTTGAACTAGGCCCAGCTCTTTGCCTGAGATCATTTCAAATTGCATTATTCACAGCATACCTCCTATTTGTGACAGTGTTTTCCTTTCCAAAACCTTTAAAGTTTAAAAATGACAGCTTCTGCATGATGGATTCATTTTTTCAGTCATTGAATATATAATACCCCTTCTATAAAGTAAAGTCTGGTTCTAAGTAGATAATTAAGCAAGTGAAAAGCTAGGGATTTTTCTTTTCATAATTATCAAATTTTATTTTCCAAACATACATAGACTCATGACTTTCTCAAAGGCTCAATGTGAGTGACTCTAAGAGAACCAGTCAGTGAGTCTAGCATAGTGGCTATTAAGATACAATCAAATTACAGGGATTCAGCCATTCATTTATTCATTCGCAAAAATTCTGGGCATAAAATAGCAAGAAGGTAATTCATGCCCTCAGGACGGCAGCCACCTAGTCAGGATAAACATTTTCATCAATCACATAAATAAAAAAAACATTTTATTAGGTATTTATTGCTGCAGAACAAATTGCCTAAAAGCCTAATTACTTAAAATATATTTATTATCTCACAGTTTCTGAGGATAAGTAATTCAGGAATGGCTTAGCTAGATGGTTTGCACTCAGGGTCTCTCATGAGGATGAGGTCAAACTATTAGCCAGGGTTATACTCATTTGTTAGGTTGACTGGAGACTCCAGTTCACCTGAGACAATCATGGTTATGTCTCTTTTCCTGGCATAATTATAATGAGCATTCCCTTTCATTTTCAAAAGTATCCTGGATTGTACAATACATTCATCACTGAACTAAGTAGAAAGGTATATCCAGAACAGACTACCCTTCATATGAAAAATGTCCACTATTACACTCTGGCCAGCTGGCTCAGTTGGTTGGAGTGTCATCCCGTACACCAGAAAGTTGCCAGTTTGGAACATGTACGATTCATGTCTTTCTGTCTGTCTGTCTTTCTCCATCTCCCCTCCATCTCTCCTTCTCTCTCTTCTAAGTATCCTGGGCATTTTCTCATTTGACACATAGACTACATACACTTCCATATAATATCAATAGGCCAGGATTTCCTGTGTAACCATTCAACGGCCCTCAACTATAACCTCATATGGGCCACCGCTTTCTCCACCTCCTAGTTACAACAGCCTTATCAGTGTTGCCTAATTCAACATGCCTTGGCCCTCCCATCCCCCACCCCTCACTCACCATACCGACCACAGGCGCACTACGTGCTCTACTCCCAGGCATCAGCAACTGGAATCTGCACCACACTTTAGAGGCCTTACTTCAGCACACCAAGCATGGACAAAAGCCAAATGCAAAGTGAAGAACTGAATCCAATCAGTTTTCCAAAGTTATTGTTGGGGGAAGAGTTTTCAGGAACATGTATAAAGGACACATGGACAAAACCAAGGGAGGGTAGGATCGAGGGTGGGAGGTGGGCATGGCTGGGATGGTGGGGAGTAGTGAGGGCAAAATGGAGACAAATGTACTTGAACAACAATAAAAAAGTGAAAAAAGTTATTGTCATATATTAGGAAAAGTTATTTGTTTTTTGGTTGCTTGAGAAACCCTGAAACATCTAATAAATGAGATATTTAAAACACAACAAAAACTATATTATTAATGCACAGTAAAGATCCAAAGTATATATGTCATCACATGGGTTACTGAGAATTTAATACCATTTATCCTTTAATGCTCTTGACATTATTTCTCTGAAAGTGTTTGAAAAGGAAACTACTGCAGAGTTCAATTTATAAACCTTCTTATAGGCAGGAGCTCTTCCCCCCCGTCTAGTTATGTGAGCAACCTGAGAACAAACGGCAGTGACAGAAAACACTAGGTAATTTGTAAGAAAAGAGAGTGACAATGGTGAAGGTCAAACTGTGGCCCTTCCTAAATAAGTGAGACGGAGAGCTAAGGGGAGAGGGTGTATTGGGTAAGGGGTTTATTTAAAGTCAAAGCCAACTTAATTTAAACTTAAAGTTGATTTCCAAAGGTCTCTTTGGTTCTCAGTAGAACCAATAATCCTTTATTTAAAAATCTACGTCTGGCCCTGGCTGGTGTAGCTCAGTGGATTGAGCGCAGGCTGCGAACCAAAGCATCGCAGCTTCGATTCCCAGTCAGGGCACATGCCTGGGTTGCAGGCCACGGCCCCCAGCAACCACACATTGATGTTTCTCTCTCTCTCTATTTCACCCTCCCTTCCCTCTCTAAAATAAATAAATAAAATCTTTTTAAAAATGCAGTCATTCCTCAGAATATTTAAAAAAATAGATCCAGCTTACTAAAAAAATAAAATAAAATAAAAATGAAAATCGATGTCTGATTAATTAGTTAGAACAGATGCTATTGTAACCAATGCCATGGGATTATTCCCCTGAAACAAGGACCAATTTCGTTCTGTTTCCAAAGTGCACTCTGCATTGAGTGATCCATCTTGAAATTATGTATCTTTGATGATAAAAACTGGGTAAGACTGTGTGAATAATCTAAATACAAAACACTCTTTCTGGGCTGGAAAAATGCTCAAAACTACAGATTTCTAAATACAGTGTTACTCATAAAAGTGAAAAACCAATTAACAACTGGTCCATCTACACATAATGTGGTCATTTTATGTGAGAAACAAGAATGTAAGAGCATAACCCAACACAGAAAAATGATTATATCATGTGAAGTAATAGTAACAAAAATTCAGCACATACTATGACTACAAAATTATTTTAAAGCATTCATATATTCAGATAAAACTGAATGGGAATATACAAATACTAAACTATAAGTTACAGTGGTCAAAAGGGGATATTTGTGGGCAATTATCTTCTATTTTCTAAAATTTTTATAATACCATTACTTTGTATAAAAATAAGTCAAGGCCTGCCAAACTGATAGGGGCCAAGGGGTAATATCTTTATATATCATAGACATGGGAAGCAATGCTGTCATTCTGTTTTCTTCCAAAGTTTATTTTAATTGAAATGGGAGCATGATCCTATAATAGTCTCAGATCAAATAAATGCCAGCTCAGCATTTACGGAAAATGCTAAAAGTAGAGGCCAACAATGAACCAGCCGAACCCAGAGACTAATAACGTAGAGTGGACCGCCATCTCGGTGTTCTAGTGAAAGGTGTCTCAGAGGAGCAAGTGCAGATGAACGCGGTGGAGGAGTTCCATCTCCACGACCACAACGGTTGAGGTGTTGATGATGGTTTATAATCAGAGACCTAGATTTTATCAGATTTACAGTAGCTAGGAAATACTGAAAGCACACTAGTAGGAAACTCTTGGAATAATACATGCAAGACTGACAGCCCTAAAAATGAAGATTTTATGTTTTGTCTTTGTGGAAAGACAAAAAACAGTGGGAAAATGAACACAAAATGACAATTTTTATACTCTCTATATGTAATATAACACACATGTCTATAGTTGTGCTAAATCAATAGAACTGATGTGCCATTCTCCACACTTATATTTTCTTGAAAAACATTTAAAATCCAAGATTAGCACCTACAAAACTTATGTCTTAAAATAGCACTGATAATTACATTTTATAGAATAATTTACAGTGTTCAAAACATATTCACTTATTTTACACCACATAATCATTTCATGAACCCTTTAAGGAGATAAGGCAAAGACTGTCATTCACATTTTACATATGAAAGAAAAAGAATTTAATCAACCAGCTGCCACTGAGCTAAAAGGTAACCGAGTCCAAGCTTAAATTCAAGGAATCTGACTGCAGGTCACCCATATGCCTTGCCGCCTCCCACAAATAACGTTAGTGTGATCAGAGAAGAAAGCGTGTTTCCAGCAAAATCCATATTGAAGATATATCTCTGACTCCCCTCTCAGGGATCTCCCTACCCAGAATTCCTAACACGATCAGTGCACTCCCCTGTCTCTAAGGGAAGAAAATGCATTCACACAAAAACGTATTAGAAAGATGCCCCCAAAGTTTGCCTTTGCACTAGGAGACAGCGTTCTTAAAAACAATGGCATGGACTAACAGTGATATTTCTAGAACTACTTAAACTAAGAAAGAAAATATTTTGTGGGTCTGCGAATGATACAACTGCAGGATCACGTATTCTGCCTAGGAAGCTAATCCTGTACAGTATTCTCAGCAATTTGGGATGTGGGCTGTGGCAAAGTGGAAAGAGGAAAATAAGGTTTAACTCTACCACGTACAAGCTGCGTGACGAAGAAGAAACAAAACCAAATGACTCCAAGCTTCCATTTCCTCATTTGAAGAATAGAAGTTTTTATTTACAGTGTTGAAGTGAAGATAAAACAAGATAAAACTTCATTTCGGGAAAGGAGTGGTCATTATTCTTAATATTTTCAGCTGGTTGCTTTTAGAGGCTTTTATCTTCTAAAATCAACTTATTTCCTCTACCAATGTCCTTATTTTACAAGGAGCCTCATAAATTTCACAATATATTGTTAGCATTACCAAAAAAATGCAACTCGTCTGATATAATGAATGTGTTATAAAATCCATTTTTATAACTTTGAGAATTATCTAGGAAGGTTGGGAATTCTGACTTCAAAATATTCAACACGTGTTTTTCTTTTGCATTTTCTGATCACAAAGAAGGCATCTAGCATATTTGGAATAACATACACTGCCATTGATTTAGATAGATACATGTAATATTACTGTACATATTATACATACATCCAACTTGTAAGCATAAACCCATCAAGTTTATTAACTCCCTCCCATTTTCCCCAGTAATTAGCATGTTGCAACAGCCCTTAAGGCACACGTGTGGCAATTTGTCTTACAACGTTAATGGTTTCCAGCCTTGATGCTGGAATGTATTCATGCCTGTCAGCTATAGATTTGAGGAACCGCAGAAGGCTTGTCCTATCCTATAATTTCTTCCTTCTCTTGGCCAGCATAAGTCTTGTAGCTTGGGTTAGACAAACATTAAGCTTCCAGCTGCCATCTACACAAAACTACAAAAGTTCCTTGAAGATTGTTTTTACCACACCTTGTCCTCGACTCACATGACCTTTTCAGCTCTTAACTAACAGTAATATCCTGTGAAGATGGGACACAGAGAGGTACCTTTGAAACTTGGGAGACGAGTGACTTCGGTTTAGAATACAGGACCCTTCCAGGAGTGGGCACATATGGATATTTCAGTGAGAAGGCAGCAGAAGAGGGGACATCATAAAAGCTTGTAATACACACCATTGCTCTCCTACTCAGCATCTATTCCCTATTCCTCCTTCCAAAGAGCACCCAAATTTGGTCCCTACTCCCTATAGAGTCCACATGCCCCAGGATGAGCCTACTCCACTACCAGAACCTTAGATAGGCCTAACTGCACTAAAGATAATCTAGTCTTCCTCCTTGCAAGTGACTGGTACAGAAAATGGGCACATGACTCATTCATGGCCAGTGAGATTTCCAATGAGAGGGCTTTGGTGAGGAAGCACCAGGTCAGTCAGTCATTTTTCGGGGAGAGCTTTCAGAGGATTTCTTCCTTCTTTTCCTTTTGTATGCTGCTTTGCACAAATGTGATATCCAGCCACAAGAAGAAGCCAACACTCAGCAGGAGACGGAGCAAAAAGAATCACAGGGAAATGGAGTAAACGCCACTGGATGAAGCATCACGGCGGCCCATCTTACTGTGGCGTTTCTCCATGTGTGAGACAGTATGTTTCTTCACTGTGTACACCTGGTGGGATCGGATTTTTTTTTACTTGATGCCCCTGCAGCCCAAATGACATGGAACCAAAGACAAAATGTTATGTATGTCCTACATCCACCGTGCTCTGAGCAATTTTTTTGAATCACAGGCATCTATACCATCTGTCACTTGTCATAAGTAAAATCTAAACAGAAAAAAGACACGTGACTGCCCAAAGCATTGCTGAGCAGCTAACTAAATCTAGGGTAAAATATCCCTGTCTCTCCTATCCTAACGCTTTCCTTCCCTTGGATTGCATTTTTTCACCATTAAGATCCAGCTATAAACTGGGGAAATGTTCTACAAAATTGTCACCTTCATTTTTCAGTGATTTGAATATGTAATTATTCATCCATCTAAGAAAAACAATCCATTTTAGAAAATTAATTATTGAGTGTATAAGTGCTTTCATTTTTAGAATCCATAATGTGAATTGGCTGGATCATAATTAATGCTTTCTAGCATGATTCTTATAAAGGTGTCTCTCCAATCAGATCTGACAGCTTACTTGCCCAGCTCGGTTCTTATGCCTTCAAAGATCTTAACAAAACAGAAATGAACTTGAAAGTTGCTCTACAAAGGAATGTAAAATTAAATATAGTGTTCCTACATGAGATCTAATATTTTTATTTACTGAACTAATACTGCTAATGTCATAACAGGAAAAATGGAATTATTTTAAGTTGTTTTTGCCCACAAATCTGTACATCAATCTCTTCCTAAAGCAACAGTTTGATCTCGAATGGGGGCAACCTTAACACAGTTGTATTTTGCAATCTCTGCCCCGTGTCTTTTTACTTTCTCATATATGTACAGTTTTTTTTAATTTTTTTAAAGATTTTATTTATTTATTTTTAGAGAGGGAAGGGAAAGGGAGAGAGAGAGAGAGAAACATCAATGTGCGGCTGCTGGGGGCCGTGGCCTGCAACCTAGGCATGTGCCCTGACTGGGAATCGAACCTGTGATGCCTGGTTCGCAGCCCGCGCTCAAACCACTGAGCTACGCCAGCCAGGGCCATATATGTACAGTTTTTAATAGTAAAGGAACATTTATATTGATTGTATTTAATAAGATTTTAAAGTCAAAATACATAGCATAATAAATATACGGGCGTTGTGGCTTGGCCTGCATCCAATGCACTTTAATTATTAAGCTATTTAAACTGATTATAAGACAGGATTTGTGAGTATGTGATAGTCCCCAGTCAGTATAAGCTATCTGGGGAAAGACAAGCAATGTCTCTCTATATATAATTCATAAATTTTAGTATTTTTTAAGTTAATATAAATGCTTTCTATTAAAATATTACAAATCACTCCAATACCTCTAGGTAGAAGTCGACATTTGGAGCCTCTACATTTTGAGCCGTCTAGAGTTAATTCCCTCTGATAATTATAGGTTCCACCCTTGTAGTAAAGTCTTTTACTGGCATTGCCCATGTGAGTGTATGTTAAGGTTCTGGTGACTTAATCTACCACCTGGCCCAATAAGGATGTCTCTCATCTGTTCCTGCAGGTTGCATTTGTCTGGTTGCTTGTTGCAGGTAGGAACATTATTTTCCATCAGTTTAAAAGATTCCACTGTTCCCAAAGGTCAACAGAAAAGTGCAAACTCATAAGTACAACCCCTGGCAGGTGCACTAGAGCTCTAAAATGCAAGGACTCAACAACAAATAAAATATGCATATGGCCAGATGGCGACGTCATCTTTAGGCTTACATCAAGGCTGTATTGGTCATAAGCAATGTTTAGTAGTAAAAGGAATAGAGAATCATTAAGCCTTCAGTTAAGATTTCTCATGTTGGCTTTTAACTTACACTCACTGTTTGTATCACTTTGCAGACATGCTCAGGTAGACACACTGACAACCATGGAGGTGAGCTCACGCACGAGACTGGCTGATGCAAATGCAGAAGAGAACTTGGGATTTAATGTATTTGCTTTCCAACCCTGATAGCCTTAAATAAGCGACCACAGACAAGGGCCTCACTCCACATGATTTCAAAGTTTAAGCAGAACACTCAAGGAAAAAAATATCAGTTATTTAAAATTTCCCATTTTGGCATGTGGATAAAGGTTTATAGTCCAGAGACATAAAATATTAATTGCTATGGTGCCAGGTTGTTTCTCTGTTCCCTAACTACCACCATCAAAATGCTTTTAAAAAAACACTGGAGTAAGGGAATCTAATTAATTTAAAACAAGAAGGATTGGGAATTGGGTGTAAAAAAAAAGGATCTGCTGACTTAGAAGGATTTTAAACACCAAAGACATTTCAGAGAACTTTAAAGTGAAGGTATAAAATTGCCCATCCTCTAAGACTTGGGTCAACCACTAACATAAGAAATACTAACTGAAATAGGACTCAAGAAGGATCCCAAGACATCGCTTGTCAAAACAAATGAACAAACAAAAAGCAAATAACTTCTCACACTTCTATGAACCCTCCAGAAAATGCTACTTAGTATCAAATAGAACACTATGCACACTACAAAATAAGACTATGGGTATTTGCAGACAATATGGTACCTGTCCTTTAAAAGTGAGGGGCAGCGTGTCAAAAAGATTTAGATAATTTGCTAAACATATAACAGTTGCTTTCTATTAAAATCCCTAATAATTTGCTAAACATATAACAGTCGCTTTCTATTAAAATTCCTAACTTGACACAATCCATTCGCATTAATGCAGAAACCCAAAACCAAGTATTTTCAGAGTCATGAGACAAATCAAATTATGTTCTTTAGACAAATAAAGTTTAGGAGGAAGTGTCTGTTCAAAAATGCCAGGAATTGTGAAAAGAAACCTTATTTCTATTTAAAATACAACCACAAAAAAAAACATGTTTTAAAGACAAATGTTGGCAACCTGCTACCTTTACAATAACAGATGAATTCCCAAATACCTAACTGTCCAGGTGTTTCATTTTTAAAGCAACACCTTGGTGCAAAAACCTATCAAAACATTGGATTCCATACTATATGTCCATTCTCCTAAAACTACAAAGTGAAGATCCTTTCCACCTGCCGGAAGTCTTACCTGAAATTAGACCATGGAGAAAGAAGCAAGGGAGGAGTTATAAATCAGTGTTCTGTCAAGTCCAAGTCAAAAGGCAAGCATGTAAATTGCTCTGAGGCTAAAAAAGATTCCTCCCCAAGGCATAAGTAAAAGGTTTGCTTACACCTTTATAAATAAAGTTCTGTCAAGCTGCAGGGAAACTACAGTCACATTCATAGGGATAAGTCAGGAAGCTGGCCCCGCGAATCTCCGATGTAATCTATTTCCACACAAAGGACATTTTCACCAGCTTCCTCCTAGGACAGAAAATAATCACTAATCATCCCAGATGGTGTGAATCTAAACTTATCAGTGACAGATAATAAATCAGGGCATTCTGATGTGTGCCAATGACTTCACACCGATGGGAAATTCAAACTGCTAAGTAGCATAATTAGTTACAGATAATTCCAAGACATTAATCATGCTTGGGATAAATCCTTGGAACAAACAGTGAAAATGTTCCTTATCATATATATTACCAAATGGCTGAAACGGATTAATTGGCACTGGCTTATAAGCATGGAGGCACTTAAGATGAACAGCACTTTTTTAATACCCAGAATTGATAGGCCGTCAGACAGTTTATAAAATGAAATACCCTTCCATAACCACTGTTTCAATTTCTCAAGTTTCACTCAAATAAGACATTTAATTTTATATTCAAGAGAATGATAATGTGAATTTCTTTCATTTCCAATATTTCTTTAACATACAACTCTTTTTTTATCACGGAATACAATACCCACCTCAGAAATACTTATGAAGCAAGTGAGTTTTGCTTGGGGATCTTGAATCCTTTCCTAGTGCCTAACTCCACGTGAACATGTCCTGTGAAGCTTCCCAAAGTACTTCACCCTGATGCTCCATTCAGGCCCACTTTCTCTGAAATGGACCTCCAGTCATTTGCCTTCCTCGGACTGCTTTCAAAATGTACTGCTCCTACGTCCAATTCTCTCCAAAGCTAGATCTTCACCGGCTAGTCTCAGGAACCAAACCACAACTAAGAGTTAGCTGAGAACAATTCAATGAAATTGAATTCTTCCCCAACAGCGTAACGACATTTTAAATTATCAGGCTTAGAAATGAGGAGAGAATTTGGGATGCATTATGTTGGTCTCTGGGGACCCTACAAATCATGGTATTTGAGCAAATAGCTTATGACTGGGGTTGGTCATGAGGTGATAAGCCAGCCCAGGCTATAAGAGCCACCAGGACACGACCTGTCGCACACATTCAACAGCACCAGGCTGAGAATGCCACGGAGCCCATGTGTGCTTGCCTCTTGGTGCTCCATGAATTGTACACCTTCCAAACTCCAGATCCACTCTTCCAGATTCTGTATCCTTTCCTGTAACTCATGGTGATTCTACAATTCAGGACGTTTTCATTTCCCTGAACTTAAACCTGTTCCTTCTTTGTCTCTGAACCGTGATGTTTTACATAACTCTCGTAAAAGTCTTTCCCTCCCATAAATTAATTAAAATATACCCTTGAGTCATTTCTACTAGTTTTACTTTTTAAATAATTGAATACTCAATCTATCTGAAATGTATTGTGGCTATGGCATGAGGTGAATATATAACTTTATATTTTTCTAAATTGTTAGCATATTGCCCTAACACCATTAATTTAAAAAGTCAACCCTTTGTTCCAAATGCCCATCAATAAGATATAGAGTAAATCAATTAAAACATATCTATATGATCGACTACTATGTAGCTTTTTACAACAATGAAATTGCTCTGTATGTAATAATGCCAGTAATGTATAGATTGAACAATTACAATGAGAAAAGCAAATTGAAGAATGTATGATATGACCTGATGAAAAATAAATACTACTTTTTCTAGATTCAAAAGTGCATCCACATTTGTATAAATACTGAACAAATGAAGAGGCATTCAGATCAAACTGCTAATGATTACATATGAGGGTCAGGATTGGTGATGGAAGAGAGCCTGCTATTTCTAACTATTTATACTTACATAATTTTTAAAGTAGTTAGCATATTTATCAATTGCATCTTAATGTAAATCTTGCAAACCACAATAATTCTTCAACTTTAACCAACAGTATAAGAAACATATACCTTCCAGATCACTAAATGCATAGAAAATTTACTTGATAAGAACCTCCTCTCTTAAAAAACAAAAAACAAACAAACAAAAAAAAACCTCCTCTCTATCTCTCTTCCTTTGCTGTCCTGGGACTTGAACAAGAAATTCACCTCTACTGAGTTTAGCCTCAGAGGTTTTGGAGTTGTAACAGCAGTGAGCCTATGGTGACTACTTACATACCACTTAGGAAAACAAAATACGCATGTGAAAAGTTAAGAGATCAAAGCAGTATGTATTCCTGACAGGACAGTAGGAACAAAATCAAGAAGAAACCCCCAGAAGACTTCCATTAAAAGGATGGGATGGAGCTGGTCAAGTTTTGATGAGATGAAGAGGATCTGTGAGTATAAAGTGTAGAATCGGGAAAGTAAACATATTAAATATGTGAGTCCATTGGAGTAGAATGTTTTTTATGAAAAAGCAGTGGAGTTAATACTGAAAATGTTGGTCAAAACTTAAGTTACAGAGAACCCTCAATGTCAGCCCAAGGCTGTTAAACTTTGTCGGGTAAACCAATATGACAAATAGATATATTTCTCATGTGAATTCCAATTTCTAGGGAGGGCTAGCTTTGAACAAGGTTGAGAAAGATTCTCAAGTAATACTCAGTATTACTAAGAAATATCGGCATGATCAATTAGCAATGTGTGTGGCATGGGCGAAAGAGGGAGGCATTATTCTGCTCTACAGGAAAGGGGGGTTTTGAGATGTGGAAAAGCAGAGCTGACAGTGTTTCTGAAGAATAAATAGGACCTAACTTTGGTGAGACAGTGAAGAGAGATGGCAAAATAGGACTTGATGAGATTTTGAGTCCCTCAGGAAGGGCAACTCACAAGGTGAGCCTAAGGTTTTGAAGCTTGAATCATAGAATGTTGGTAGTGTTTTCAAAAATAGACAATTTTTAAAGTTCATTTTTAAAGTTCAAGGAGAAGGTAATGGATTCATGATTTTTGAGCCTGGACCATGTGAAGATGCATTACAAGAAGTTTGGGTATGATACTGAAAATGCAGAATAAAGAAAAAGTCAAGTTCTTTTCTCCTTTCCTCTTCAGGAAGGCATAGTGCTGGGAGAGAAAAATTCATGTCCTACTTACAAATCACCCCAAATTTGAGTTCTAAGAAGGGAATGGTTTAACAATCCACAGGGGCAATAAAGTAAAGAGCCATGTAATTTTCCCTCTCAAAAAAAGTGATGCTTTAAAGAATCACATTTTGCAATGTAATGATAGTTCTTTTTAAATTTAATTACAAATATTACAAATAAAGGTAAACTGTTTAATAAATTCTAAAGTTCACATTACTTAGAAGTCTGGTTTGACTCTCTTCTATAAAACTGAGACTTTAGCTCCATTTGAAGTTCCTATCTGGAAGAAAAAATTACTGAGAAAGTCCACCTGTAATTAGGCCATATATGTGAGTGCACACTGCAGTGGACAATTCAAAGCCCTTCCACAATTACTAATTTGCAGTTAAAACTCTCCAGTGAGGGGATAAGGCTGGAGTTATATAACTTCCACGGTAAATGGACTCAAATGGTTTCTAGAGTAGTGATCTG
This sequence comes from Tonatia bakeri, assembly GCA_004024845.1. Taxonomy (NCBI): domain Eukaryota; kingdom Metazoa; phylum Chordata; class Mammalia; order Chiroptera; family Phyllostomidae; genus Tonatia; species Tonatia bakeri. The sequence continues at coordinate 31,476 of PVIA01008471.1, read as the reverse complement.
GTTTACCAAATACCATACAGTACCTTAGTGGTACAATCGGGATAAGAATTGAGGTCTTCTACTTCCAGATCCAGTGTTGCTTATAGAACATCAGACTTTCTGCCATATTGAAATACTTGTTCATAATGGCCTTTTAAAATGCTTCATATTCTTATTTTTCATAGAGAGTAGGATAGTGGGTTCTTTGTCTGATTTTTTATTAAATTGTATTTACTTTCCTGCAAATAACAAGGTTATAGGCATAGTCTATAACCAAGGAAGACTTATGATCTCATGCAATATTTAACTGCTGTCATTAAAAACCAGTGGTGAGATAAAGTGGTTTCAAGTACACAATGAAGGGGTTGCCCTATCTCAAAGGCATACTGAATTCAAAATGTTTGAAATAATTGGGTCACTGCTTTCTATTCCATTCCAAAATATCTAACACAATGACAATGAACGAATTCTTGTTTCTTCTATTGTTCATAGTCAACAAATGCTGCACACACTGCAGTGACAATGAATGAATTCTTTTTTTCTGCTATTGTTTATAGTCAGCAAATGTTGCATATAGGGAAAAAATAATAATTCACCACCAAGACATGTTTTTTCTTTCCATCATTATACCATTGCTCTATGGCTAAATAGTACATTTGGGAATCTCCAAAGGCTACCGAACTTTCCACAGGCCTTTAAGTAATGCTTTCCTCATATCATAGGATAAGGCTTACTTAGAATCTCTTGAGCCTTACCTGACAAGATGTGACCCAGGGTGAAGGATAAAATAGCTGATTGAAATTATACACTTCTGAGACCTCCAGAAGATTGACACTATTCTCAGGCTTGTTTACAGTAGACTTGGAGGAATGAAATGGTTCCATTTCACACTGGGGTTACAGATGTCATCTACAAGGGCAAAGACCATATTTATTTATGACAATAGGATGTGTGTGTAACACACACACACACACACACACACTCTCACTCTCTCTCTCTCTCTCTCTGTGGTCTGGAAGCTCCTCTAATCCAGAGGTGTTATCTATTTCCCTATCCTTTGAATCTGGGCTGCTCCTGTGACTTGATTTGGCATACAGGATGTGGCAGAAGTGACAGAGTGTCAGTACTGAGCCTGGGCTTTGCTCTCTTGAAAGCAGCTGCCATTTGAGCAAGCCCAGGCTATACTGATGGGGGTTAAGAGATTTCATGGAGCAGAGACATGATGCCCCAACTGAGGTCATCCCAGACCAGCCCCCAAGCTCCCAGCTGGCCCAACAGCTACCATAGACACAGGAGAAAACTCAGTTGAGACCGGCCTGAGTTGATGACCCAACAAAATCATGAATTAAATAAATGGTTACTGTTGGAGGTTCATAAGTTTGGGGGTATTTCGTTACACAGCAGAAGTTAATTAATGCATAGGAGGAACACTGGCATAGGAAGAATCCTATATTCTGATTCAGAAAAGAGCTTCTGCCAAGATTCTCACACTTTTTGGAAAGTCCCTATGAAGGGAAAAATTTCCACCCTACTTTTTATCCCTTACTGCTCCCTTTCCAAGAGAACAGGCATAGTTAGCCTGCTTGGTAAAAGCTTGACAGTTGTTCGGCTACATTTTCTGGCAATGGCAGTAAAAAGGTTAAAGGTGGCTGGTCTCTGCTCTTTCTCTCACCCAATTCCCCTCAAGTGGAACGAGCCTTCTCCCTCCTCTGTTCCCTATTTCTTTGTGGTATACCCTTCTGGGTTTTGGGTTACGGCAGAGAGCTGACCATTGTCACTCACTGCCCTGCTGGTTAAGGTGCATGGAGCAGACCTGTGGTGCTTCCCAGTGCCCTCTAAAATCGCCCTGTAGATCCCGATCTCTTCACAGGACAGTCCAGATTCTGGGTGGACATAGGAGTGAGCGTTAAACTGCAGGTTCAAACACCCAGCAGCAGCTGGATGCATTTAGGTCTATTCTCACCAAAAGCACCCCAAGAAATGGGCCTCGGCACTCCCTTCTCAAAACATCCACTAGCTGTGAATACTGACCTGAAATTTTGAAATGTACAATACAAAGGAATTTCTCTTAGACTTTCTAGATCACGAATCCACTATTTTCATTCCAGGCGTTATGGGATTATAATTGTTGGAATATAAGCCTAATGCTTTTCTATTCAATTTTCCTAAGGAAAGATTCACACATAAACTTCCAATCACTCTATTTTGGAGCTCTTGTATGTAGAGATGAGAAGTTACTTCAATCAAACAACAGCAGGCCTTCCTATCCAGTTGTCAGGTACTCTGCTCTATTTTAAAACTCAGTACTTGGTAGTACCACTGGATTTCTTTCCACGGAAAGAGAGAAGGATACAAAATTAGATAGTGGATAGCTCTAAATTTAGTGTTAGAAAATGTTTCCCATGGAAGCACATACACACACGTACCCATACTGAGGTCTTTTGGAAGGTGTATTAATGAAGAATACAAAAAATGAAACTTCATGTATTCGTTTCATCCTTCCAAAAGCTTAAGGGTGATATGATGTAACGAAAGGTAATAAAAATTGCCTGGAATAACTGAGGGCAATACCAGGAGAAAGAGAGCCTAAATTCCCATTGCATCTTCAATGAAAAGCTGTGCATTTTCTACATCCCAAAAGACCCTGCTTTTGGTGTTTATGACATCTGTGCACATGGAATTCATTAAGAGCCATCAGAACTTCCTTTTGAATAAATTGAATAATCAACATATTTACCCTTTAAAAAAAGAAAGTATTTGCATTTGCAAAACCAGCCTCAGCATGTCTATTTCTAACCACTATTTACAATTTTTACATTGACAAGTGTGTTCAAGCTTCTATTTCTTCCTCTTCCTTGGTCAGTGTTTGTAAACATTTTTTAATTGCTCATTTTGTCTAGTATACAAATTTACTGGCATAAAGTAATTCAAGTAAACTTTTATTTAATCTCAGTATTATCCATCGTTATATCTTCCTTTTCATCTCTAATATCATGGATATTTTTCTCATGTGTTTTTCTGTCAGTCTTGTTTGAAGTTTATATATGTATTTTTTGAAGAGGTAAATTTGAGTTTCTTTATCCCCAATGATTTATCTTTTTTGATTAAATTATGGAATTACCCATATACTATTTCCTTTACTCTAATTAGAAGATTATTTTCTTTTAAAAATATTCTATTGTCTTTAAATGCTTACCTCATTGATTCTCAGCCTTTCTTCTTTTTCTAATTTAAGCATTTGAGGCTAAAAATTTCCTTCTTGATATCTATTCAGCTGCATCCTACATATTTTGACTTATTTAATTTTACTATTTTTCAATTGTGATCATACATCATTCACAATTTTTAACCTATTAATTACTTAGAAGGATATTTAAAATTTTGAAATACACGTATTTTTTTAATCATGATTTTTTCCTTAATCCTTACATTAATGGCATTGTAGTCAGGCTTGCTTTACGGATAAGTAGGTGGTCATATTTTGTTTAAATTGTATTCTGCAGGACTATACAACTGTTGAGTGCACAATCTTCTATATGACTGTGATATAAAATTCTCCATTGTTAACAGTATTTGCCTCTTTCATCTTATCAATTGCTATCGGAATAGTATTTGTCAATTGGTGAAATTTTTATGGCATTTCTACCCACTTTTGCTATATTGACAACATGCTATTAATTGCAAATATTGAGACTGTTACATATTCCTGATTAACTGAACAGTTTATCTTTATGTAATGATCTTCACTTGCTAAGGTTTTTTTGGTCTCAAACCCTTTATCTGATATCAATATTATAAATAAATAAATAAACAAACAAACAAACACTATTATTTTGGTGTTATTATCTGTCTTATGATATGTCAGGTAAGTAGTACATACTATGGAAATGAGGCAGACTAAGAGTATAGAGATTTATGGAAGTAGGGGCGTTTTGGGGAAGGCTTCTTGCTAAGGTGAGTTTCGAGCACAGATCTGAATGAGTGAGCATAGGAGCCACGTGACTATCTAGGCGCAGAGGGTTTCAGGCAGAGAGAACAGCACAAGCAGCTGCTTGAACACATTTGGTTTATTTGCAACCCAACGAGGGCTGTGTGGGTGCAGAGGAATGAGCAACTTATAAAGTGCTGGAGGTGATGTCAGAAAGGACAGGTGGCTAGATCAGATAAGGACTTGTAGGCTACAGGATTTGAGAATTTATTCCGAATAAGAGGGAAAGCTATTGGAGGGTTCTGAGAAAAGAATGGACAGGACCTAGCTTACATTTTAGTATTATCAATGTGACAGCCATGTTTATAAAAGATTATGGGGCTGGGGCTACAGGTAGAAGTAGATAAACTTCTTGGGAAGGCTTTTAAAATAATTCAAATGTGAGATGATGGTAGTTTAGACCAGTGCAGCAGCAGTAGAGATGAACAAGTGTCTAAATTGGTGGGTTTATTTTAAAAGTTAGACCTGGCTGGACTTGCGGACGGATTGATGTGGAGTACGAGAGACAGCGGAAGCTATCCTATACGTTTGATATGAACAATGAACACAGGGGATTCACATTTACTAAAATGAGGATGACTGTAAGAGGAATAGGTTTTCTTAAGTGAATGAAAGACTTTGTTTTATAATCTCCTAAGTCTGAAAAGCGTATTAGTCATCCAAGTGGGGATGTCTGCTTGGCATTGAACTTTAGTCTACAGACTCAGTAGAAAGATGTAGCTGGGGAGTCACTGCATATAGAGTATGTCTTCACAGCTGTGAAATGCAATGAGAGCACCTAGGGAGTGAGTGAAGATGGAGAAAAGAAGAGATCTAACAATGGAGCCCTAGGGCACCCCAATGTTTAAAAGCAGGAAGATGAAAAGAACACAAAGACAAGTGAGAGCGAGCCATGTCCTGAAGGCCAAGGGGAGAAATGGATTTAAGAAAAGAGAAACTCCACCGCATGTGACCCAGAGACAACAGGTCAAGCAAGGTGAGAACTGAGAATGTTTCATTCTCGAGCTAGCAATGTGAGTCACTCAGGGAACTTGAACAAAGTCACTTGTGAGGCAAGGTAGGGATGAAGGACACATTGGAATGTTCCGCTGAGAATAACGAAAGGAAAGACAGAAAGTAAAGAGCACAAGTTTGTTTATTTTTGCAAAGGGTAAAAGAAAAATGGGAGGGGTGAGAGCCAGAAGGGGAGAGATCAAAACAGGTTTTTTTTTTAAGGTGGAAGATACTATAGCATGTTATTTTTTAAAATATTTTATTTATTTATTTTTAGAGAGAGGAAAAGGGAAGGAGAAAGTGAGGGAGTGAAGCATCAATGTGTGGTTGCTTCTCGTATGCCCCCAACTAGGGACCTGGCCCACAACCCAAGCATGTGCCGTGACTGGGAATCGAACCGGTGACCCTTTCGTTCACAGGCCGGCACTCAATCCACTGAGCCACACCAGCGAGGGCTATAGGGTGCTATTGATAATGACGACAAAGCTGACTATACAGGAAGAGAGACAACTGTCCTTCTGCTGCATAGGTCAAACTTTTTCTGTAAAGGGCTAAATTAGTAAATATTTTAGGTTTTACGGGCCGTAATACTCTGTCATTATAGCCCACAAGAGCAGCCATAGCCAATATGTAAACAAACGAGCATGGCTGTGTTCCAACCACACTTTATTTTCAAAAACAGGAGGCTGGCTGGTATTGGCAGTGGTTTGCCAACCCCTGTTCCATTCAATAAATATTTTCTGAGTTGGAATGAGATTTCTTTGAGTAAAATGGATAATTGTACACTATATAATAATATAGTAGAGGAAACTGAATCTGCTGTATAGTGAGATTCTGGATTAACGAGTTGTTGTCACCCTGCAGGGAGGTTCCCAGATCCAGACCACATCACTATCTACTTAGTCTCCTTCTGTTCAATTCTCGTACGTGCCTATTATCAAGATAAAGAAAATGCTTAATATTACATACAGCTGAGGAGGAGGACTGTTTTTGACAACAAAAATATAAATATGTCAATTGAGCAGGATACCAGGACTGAAACTAACATTGCAAAATAAAACCTAAAAAAAAAAAAAATCACACAATTTCAGTAGACTGCACAGAGAAATGCCCAAATGAGACACTCAAAGGTCTCAGCTGAGTGCAACTGTAGTTCCATGTTGCTAAAAAAAGTGACCAAGTTTCCAATGCAACTAACATTCAGAATTAACCTACCCTGACAAATATCTAATATCCAGACCAAGGGAGAGAATCATCCCGTTGTTGAGACCTACACAATATTACGGGAACTATATTTTAAGGCGGGGGTTGGGGGTGGGCACTGCTATGATCAGTCAGAGGTGACTGGGCCAGGGTGCTGAGGGGTCAGAAAATTATTTTTGCATGAGGAATAATTCAAGCATCAAGGAGATTTAATATGGAAATGAGTTTTTAGAAGTTGCCAGAGAGAAGTCTCCAAATTCTTGAAAGACCATCATGTGAAAGGAAGAATGATAAGCCATTGGTTATAGGATAACTTATTTCTAAAAACCATAAGGAATACTTCTCTAATGGTGAATCAGAGTTGTCCATAAATGCTGCTGAGTGAGGAGTAAGCTTTCTAAAAGTAATCAAGCAGAGGACAGATGTTATAAAGAAGATGGTTTTTCTCCCAATATTCATGCCCTGATTTTCTCATCAGGAAAAGTTATTAAGAGAGAAGATCTTAACAGTTCTCATCATAAGAAAAAAAAACTGCAGCTATGTGTGATGATGGATGTTAACTAGACTTACTGTGGTGGTCATTTCACAATATATACACATATTTAATTATTATGTTGTACACTTGAAAGTAATATGTTATATATCAATTACATTTCAATAATAAAAAGGAGGCAGAAGGGAAAAATTGAAAGGAAGGAAGGAAGGAAGGAAGGAAGGAAGGAAGGAAGGAAGGAAGGAAGGAAGGAAGGAAGGGAGAGAGAGAGAGAGAGAAAGGAAGGGAGGGAGGGAGGGAGGGAGGGAGGAAGAAAGAAAAGTTCTGGGATCTCATATGCAGCATGTTGACTACAGTTAAAAATCCTGTATTGTACAGCTGGATTTTGCTAACAGAGTACATCTTAAGTGTTCTCCTCACAGTAAAATAAAATGCTAAGTATGTGAGGTGATGAATGTGTTAATTGGCCTAGTTGAGGTAATAATTTAAAAATGTATACACATGTCAAATCATCATATTGTACACTTTAAATATATATATAAAATTTTTATTTGCCAATGCTATCTCAATAAAGCCGAAAAAACTTACCTATCATGTGTGTTCTAGTGTTAATTGAAGTAATGTATGTAAAGCCCTTTGCATAGTCTCTGACCCGTAACAGATGCACAACAAATGTTCATATCACTAATATAAAAAACAGGAACAGCATATATATATTCGACCTTTTAAAGAATTTGCTAATTAATTTGCAGGGGCCCTTTTCAATTTTTATAAAACTCCAGAAAAGTTAAGATGGATTTAGTCAGCACATAGGAAGTAACCAAACCATGAAAAATAAAACCGCTCAATTTTTTTGTCATTAAAGAAGCTCTTTCTGTCATGATTCTGTTCTGCCTGCTTCATAGATCTTTCTGGAATACTCCACTGGCTAGGGCTCTCCCTGGGGTGTCAGTCGTAGGGTTCAGCAAAGCAACAACCAAGCTGTCATTTCTCCAACTCATTAGACCATATTATTAGAGCTGTTGCTACTACGGCCTTTACAGCTCAGGGCACGAATATGTCTGAGCCTAAATCGGAAAACTTAAAACTTACCCTTCATTTTCTTCCATTTTCTTTCATTTTATTTAACAACACAGTTAAGGAGAATATTCCGTCAAGGCTTAGATGATGAGTCTTTTGCCTAAACATGTTTTTGCTTACCAGACTATTTCTCCTTGGTGCTTCTCATTAGAGGAAACGGCAGGTCGTGCATTGCTGGTAGCCTAAGGTGACTCTGAAATGATCTGTCAACACGCGCAATGCCAGGCTTTGACTGTTTTGACATCACAGGAAAGCAAAGCTCCAGCGGACTCTGCTGAGCACCCTCCCATTCCAAATGCTTTCCTGACCACTTTATTTTACCAAAGAGTTTTATAACACGATGCAATTGTAACAGCTACCTCTTTCTTGAAAGGACATGCTTAGATGTTCATTTCTTACCGTTATTTTCTTTGCCCCTGGAATCGCACAGCTACAAATCTAATTACATTTGTTGACACTCTTTCAGCCACATATTTTTCAAGTGCACAATTATAAAACTCCACTGATGACACAATTGTAACTAACAATTGTATGGCATTTTATCATTGATGAGGTGCTTTCATGTACATCGTCTGGAAAACCCCAGAGAGAGAAGCTTATTTAATAAGGTTATCAGTGCAAAAAAAACATTTGCTAGAAGTCCCCACAAGTGAAATAGTTGAGAGCATTTTAGGGCTAAGCTCATGAGACGGGATCTGTACTGCCCATCACAATAATTCAAATTAAACAACAAATCAAAGGCAAATATGACTAGACAGGTTCTGAGTAAATGAAAGCAAGTTTTGATTTTAGGTGTGTCAGACATATACCCTAACTATATAAGTTTTGTGACGCTGCTGTGACAAAATGCCACAAACAGGATGGCTTAAAACAGGAATTTATTTTTTCTCATCGTTCTGCAGGCTACAAGCCTTAAACCAAGGTGTCAGAAATATAGGTTCCTCCCAGAGGCTCTGGGGAAGACAATATTCCCTCCTGCCTCTTAGTTTCTGATGGTTGCCACAATCCTCAGCATTCCTCAGCTCACAGATGTATCACCCCAACCTCTGCCACTGTCCTCACACGGTGTTCTCTGTGTCTGCGTCTGCTTGCTCTTCTTAAAAGGACACAAGCCATATTGGATTAGGGCCCACTCTAATGAAGAATGACTATCTTAACGTGATTGAATCTGCAAAGACCCTATTTTCTAATAAGGTCATATTCACAGGCACCATGGTTTACCAGTTCAACATGTCTTTTGTGGGGGGGGATACAATCAACCCACAATATCAGCCTTATCAGTGACAATAAAGTCCTATCTCTCCTTTGACACTCCAAATGTTATTATCTCTACTTCCCACAGACCTGGGTCTTAGGATTTTGCCACACGTCCCTGAGATCTTTGTATTCTAGAACACAGAGTATCCAGAGAAATCCTCCCTTTACTTTTGCTCTGGCTTCCCATCCTGTTGCCATAGGATTACTTCGGGTTCTGATCATCTTTGTGAGAACACCACTCTACTTCATACAGCTACCTTTGCTGGTGATTGTTACCAATTCCCACTGTAGCCTCAGGTTCAGGGACACTGCTGATGGAACTGAAGCTTACATGCACCCACTTGAGGCTAGAGGCTCCAAAATTTCTGCCTGGACAAATTCTTTGGGCATATTGTTGCTACTGCTACCTTTGCTTTACTAACAAATCGAGGCAGAGGGTTAGCCAACCTGGGTCTATTTCCCTATGTCCAAGGGACCTGAATTTACAGCACTAAAATTGCACCTGTCCTCTTTATGCCTTAGAGGGTGGGCCAATTTCACTCCCATTTATATACAAGAATAACCCACCCCCTTTCCGTCCAAAGGTAAAAACATTTTCCCAAGGGGACACACACTGTGAACATCAATTGCACTGAGAGGAAAATACACTTTTCATTAGAATGTGATATGGTCCCACGGTCTCAACAATCAGAAATGAATGTGTTATTATGTGACAGAGACTGTGAGTTGATTATGTAATCAATATACATTTCCCACTTTTCTTTGGTAACACAACAATTCTTTTGTCAGATGTGGAAACAGGCCCAGCATTATGGTATTTGCGCAAGTTTCCATTGCAGATAAAGGTTGCCAATGAGATGTGAATACAAGCCTTTCAGCAGAGATGCTGGGAAATCTCTGTACAGAAGCCTGACTCGGCTCCTTCTTCTTGTCACCTGGGATAGATGGCTGGAGCTGCACCAGGCCTCTTTCTCCTATGACTGAGGATGAAAGCTGCACATCAAGGATGACAGCGTAAAAAAAAATACAAGGAACCTGGCTATGAGTGACACTGTGGAGCCGCCAAAGTCTCCCGGGCTTCATGCACATTGCACCCCCAGGGGACATGTAGCAATGCTGTTATTGTTACAGCTTAGGAGGGCTGTTACTGGCATAGAGTGGGTGGACAGAGGTCAAGGATACGGCTAAATGTTCTGCAGTACACAAAACAGCATTCGTGACACATGTGGAAGAACTGGAGTGAATGCTAAACAAAAGGGTTTTTGGTTTGTGTAATTCAGGCTTCCTTTATTTAAAAGTAACATTTCCATTGCCAAGAGAAAACAATAATTATGAACACTTTAAGGTGTTGCCAGGCAAGGCATCCTTAAGTTATTGTATCACTAATCTATGAGTTACAGCAATAAGCCTCGATCCTCAAAAAGTTAAACATAGAATTACCACACTACCCAGCAATCGGATTCCTAGGTATATACTCCCCAAAGACTTGCAAAACAGGCACTTAAACAAACACTTGTGCATGAAAGTTCACACGAGCACTATTCATAGTAGCTAAAGGTGGAAACAATCCAAAAGCCTATCGGTGGATGAATGAATAAACAAAACATAATACATACCCATATACAGCGCAATATTATTCAGCTATTTTAGGGATGAAGTATTCACACACGCTACATCATGGATGCACCTCAAAAACATTATGCTAAGTGACGGAGGCAGGCAAAAAGGTCACATTTTATACCATTCCATTTGTATTAAATGTTCAGAATAAATAAATTCATATAGACGGATGGCATATTTGGGTTTGCTAAGGGCCGGGGCGGGGGCAGGAATGGGGAGTGATTGCTTAACAAGTACAGGTTCACCTTTGGGGATGATAAAAATGTACTGCAACTCGAGAGGCAATGGTAGCACAACACTCCATGTCCTAAATGCCACTAAATTGTTCACTTTAAAATAGTTTAAAAAGCTGATTTTGTGTTATATGTATTTTACCCCCATTTTAAAAGAGCCATAGGCTTATCCTGTTTTTCTCTGGTTCTCAGAAATACTTACTTGGGACTCACAAAATTTCCTGAGAAATTAGATGGGCTGAAGGAAATTTCAGAATCATAGCATTTCAAGTTGACAAAAATAAAAGGCCTCAGGATCAGTTATTTGTAACGTTTGGGAATTGGAGATGACAATAACAGTTTCTGCCCTGAAGGGCTGCTAGCAAAGGGCAAAACAGCGGATTGGAAATTGCAAACCCATAAAATAGGTTGCAGCACAATCTCTGCTGAGAAGCTGGGTGGGGGTCCCAAGTGAGGTTCCCACAACTCCTTCTGCAAAAGTCTTCCAAGACCTGGTAGAATCACACTACACCATATTTTTTGGACCATAACACACACCTAGGTTTTACAGGAGGAAAACGGGAAAAAAATTTTAAGCAAAAATTGTGGTGAAATATTTAATAACATAAGTAACATAATATTTCACCAATGTAAATGTAAAGGGAACTCAACAGCAGCATTAACAACCATTATTCCTCCCAAATTTTGGGGGGGGTGTGTGCGAAAAATACGGTAACTTGGGGGTATTGAGGTGGCTTCACTCTAAAATATGCTTTGCATCATTCTGGTGAAATCCCTTCATATTATAAGAGCTCTATTTAAAGGTTCTGTTGACCACATTTCAGAAACCTGTGAGTAAGCTAGGTTTCCATGTTAATCTATTTGAAACGAGAATTAAATTCCCTTTTCAAAGAGCTTTATTTCCCCAGCTAGGATGTTGGCAGAACTCTTAAGTTAAACTGAAACAGTAAAAAATGCATAAACCTTCTAACTCATTTTAGTTATTTATTGTTAAGAAATCACGGTAGAAACGTTCATTTCCTCTAATTCTATAAAATAACGAAATACTCCCACACTGCCCTCAGAATTTAGTCATTGGTTTAAGTTTCTCTCCCTTCAGAATGTAAGTTCAAGCAGAAATACCTTGCATTTTGACTGTTTCTGTCTGTCTTCATGCGATGACTGCTTAAGGCTGCATTCACATCAGAGCAATTAAAGAGACAGCAATGATCGTGGGAACTTTTTTAACATTTTTTTATTGTTGTTCAGGTAGAGTTGTCTCCATTTCTCCCCCCACGACTTTGCTATAAAAGCAAACTTTAGTTTTCCAACTATCCTACATGAGCCATGCCATCGAGCAAGTAGGGCTACCACTTATGATTCTTAGAAAAAAATTAAGAATCCATTACTCATACCAAAACTTGTTTGTATATATTTCTAAACCGAAAACAGTTTTAGCGTTGTCTAATGACATTTTATGAGCTGAAGCTAAATGAGTCAGCAATTAGTTACTTTAATAAAGTTCAAGAAATAAAGAACCAAAAATATTGAAACTAAGAGAGTTTTTTAACCACCTAATCCTCTGAAACTTCCCTGTAAATAACTCATAATTAAATCTGCCAAAGCTCAACCACTCACCCCCAATAACTTTTCACTGTGCTTATGCAAAGCTTGGGAAGCCAGATCTAAATACTATAAATTACAATTACAGTCATACACCTGGTTACCCTCATTTTAAAACCAAGAGTTTATATGGCTCTAGGCTGTTTACGGGCAAGATTACATATGTGTTTCTTCAGTGTTTAATATTGAAGGTTTGGTGCCTGAGCGGCTGGTCGTTGATAGAGGTAAAGCTGTAAAGCCAATGGTATGCCAGTAAAGGGGGAAGAAAACACTGCACCAGAAATTGTCAGTGTCCCACCCATATCCTCCACCCTTCTCAGTTCCTGAAAGCAAACTTCCAACTACCAACATCTACGTTTCTTTGACTGAAAACATTTTCTGGTCTCAAAAGCCCACTCTTTCACATGTAGACAGGAGGTCAGAAGTGGCAAGGAATTAGCACCCACCAGGAACAGCCTCCATCTGAGACTGCCAGGAGTTGCCAGGAGCTGCTGTGTAAATACCCCTGCTCTCTTGGCTCCTAGTTATGCCACCCAAGACACGTGTTCTACACCGCTAGTCACACACACACAGGACTGCCCCACTAAAGTCCACATTTCCCAGCCTCCTTTGTAGACAAGGGGGTAAGTGTGCCTATGTGACAAGTTCTCTTTTTCTTTTATCCTTTCTGCAAGAAGGAACATGGGTGTTCCAGAAGCCAGCTTCAACCACGCAGATATGGGGACCACGTTTCAGGGAACTGAATAGCCATGATGTGAAAAGTCCCTGAATAACGAGGTAGAACAGGAATGTCCTGCCACTATATTTTGTTTTCTTTGCTATAGCCACTTTGCTTTTACTGTAATGCAACATTCTTTCACCTGAATACAATATTCAAAGGGAAACAAAAGAAATCTTCAACCACAAGGATATATAACATTGCTACAAGATGACCCTCTAAGCCAGGGGTGTCAAATTCATTTTCACCTGGGGCCACATTGGCCTTGTGGTTGCCTTCAAAGGGCTGAAATAATTTTACGACTGTATAAATGTAACTACTCCCTAACTGTTAAGGAGTTGAAATTACACTCGGCCCTTTGAAGGCAATTGCGAGGCTGATGTGGCCCCAGGTGAAAATGAATTTGACACCCCTGCTCTAAGCAAATGCCACTTCTCCACAATGCTGATGCCATCAGTTCTGAGACTCCGATCTCACTGTCACCACAGCTTCATTCTTCCAGGGTCTCCATGTCACCTCCAACTTGCATGAGCCTTAACTTGCTGACAGAAGCAGGAAGCCCTTTATAGGAACTTTAGCCACTGAGTGCAGATCTCAGGCTTGCTGAAACTTCCCAAGGAGCTAAGAATGAATAAGGAAACAACGTGGAAATGTACTTCCACTTGATCAAGCATATCTCTAATGTGCTCCTAATGTCGGTTCAACCAAATTAGCCACATGATAATATTGACATTATCTGAAATGATGTATTAATTTTTTTCACTGAAAGCCAACATCTGAATGAAAGTCTATCCTCATCAAGACAGAATGGTGAAAGAGGAAGGAGGAGAGAGACAGTCATAAACAGAATTGTTTCTGAATCTAGACCAGAGGACTTGTAGGTGAAAAAAAAAAAGAGAGCTCCAACAGGCAGTAAAAGATACATGGAATCCACCCAGCAGGTGCAGGACTCTTCTGTAAGGTAAGGGTACAGTTGAAAACTGTTCTATTTATGTAGCTTTAAAATTGATAAATTGTGAAGTGATCTCTCGTCGAACAGAACACAATAATCAAACTAGTTGGATGAAACATAAAAATACTTTGTTTTTTAAAGTTGCAGTTCCTACCAAGACTCATCAGTATCACACTTTACTCTCTTGATGAAACCTTTCTCTCTCCTATTACCCTATATAGTTAGGTTAATAAGAAAACTATAAGACTGATCTGCTCATTACAAATACTAAACATTCCAAAAGTACCTGGACACACAAACTCAGTCTGAGTACCACCATGTCTTGATGATACACACTGAAGTTTATACTCATGATTAGTTTCAATATTTTTCTGTCTTGGGACCTAGTAATCCAACTATTCAAAAAGCTCTTTGGCAGACAATTTTTAGGGCAACAGTTCTCAACCATGGCTACACAGTAAATTAGCTGGGGAGATTTTAAAATTCTAATGCCCAGGTCATACCCTCTATTCATTAAATAAAAGTTTCTGTGGGTGGGTGCATGTTAACCAGGCATCAGTATTTTTTTAAACCTTCCCAGGTATTTCCCATGTGCAGGTTGAGGATAGCTTGGGCAGATAAAGTTCTACATTGAGTTAGCTGTACTCTTAGGCTTCCTAACATTTCTAAATGAGCGCTTTAGCGCTGAGGACCAATTCATCAAATATCCATATAGTTCCACTGATCCACTAGGCTCTGTGTTCAGTGCTGGAAATACAAGAATGAAAAAGGCCACTGGGAGATGTAGAAAGACAAATGCTTCTCAAACTTGAATGTGTGTGGGAATCACCTGGAAATCTTCTTAAACTGCAGGTTGTGATTCAGTAGGTCGAAAGTCTGGCCTGAGACCGCATTTCTCACAAGCTCTCATGTAACATGCAGATGCTCCTGGTTCACAGACCCCACTTTGAGCGACATGGAAAATTGCAACTTGAAGTCACGAATGCTGTAAAAAGCACAGGGTACTCTGGTGCGCCTCAGCATGAACAAGGTCTACAATTCCATGAAATGCTGACGTCCTGCAGTTTTCATCATCTTTCCCTCTTCATAAGAAAGAGTTTTCAAATTGTTTTTTTTTAATCCATATACTGCTCCAGGTCATTTTGATAGGATGTTGCTAAGAATTTTATGATTTGTTCAACAATAAGTTCACATGAAGTTATATAAGGAATATTTTAGAAAACAGAGGAAGAAAGTAAGATGTGCCAAACGCAGCATCTGTGAAGCGGAAGGCAGGCAGGCTGAGACTTTGAAAGATGAAATGTGTCAGGGAAATGGGGCGGAAGGCAGTTGGGAAGCCGACCTGCCCGCCCCCTTGTCCTCAGGGCCATCCCCCATCCCCATCCGGGAACTCCGGTTTCCCCTTGTCCAAGGAGAGGGAAGGCCATTTGCACTTGAAAGCAGCACTTAGAGAGAAATGTGCCTTCAAAATCCCCAACGCCTAGATTTTTGCCATAAATAACTTGAAAGCAATTCAAACTTTTACAAGAGTTCAAACTGTAACATTTCAATTAAAGCAAGACTTCTTAACAAAGATACGCTGTTTTACACTTATTTTTCTACATAATTTGAAAGGAAGTAAAAATGCATTCTCTCTTCTTTGGAATTGTTCTCCCTTCTTGATGGCAAAATATACAGTAAATTCTTCAAGTGGCTCAACATTCCTTTGATTCCATTAGATTCTACTGTGACCAAATATCAAAGTCACATTTCAATTCCTCCAGGGAAAATATAGGAGTGACATGCTGGTGTAAGTGGAGCTGGGATTCTCTGTAAAGTAATTAAATGACTCATGAAATTGTATCCTAAGCATCAAATACTAAAAGCCAGATGGAAGAAAAGGAGGGGCAAGAAAAAGAGTCCAACGAAATGAAGGTCTCTATAGGAACTCTCTTATAGGAACTATAAGAACTCTCCATGGTAAAACAGTTCTCATGGTGCTTGTCGTGAGAGAGTTCCCTTCTGATGTACACACATCTCCTTGACACAAAGTAATTCAATTTTTGAAACTTTTCATTACTCCCTAACCTGTACTTACTTATGCACTGGACTGAGTTCTAGTGACCCAGGCAGTGAAACATGGTGCACAGTGAGTGCCCTCTTGTTCCCATTCCAGCTGGGTGACTGCCTAGATGTCTGAAATTTCCATTTGAGCAAATTAGTTAAGTTCTCTGAGCTTCAATTTCCATCTCTATAAACTGGAGATAAAAAATATAAACATGAGGACTTCCAGCCAGGATGGAGGCATAGGTAGATAACTTTTGCTTCCTCACATAACCAAAGGAAAGACAACAACAAATCTTAAAAAAAAAAAAAGAACTGTCAGAAAATTGGACATCTTCGAAGTCTGACAACCAAGGAGTTAAAGAAAAAACATTCATCCAGACTGGCAGGAGGGGCAGACACGGGCAGATGGGGAAGAGAGGACATGAGACAAGATGGTGGCTGGTGAAGCAGCAGGCTAGGCAGCAGCTAGCAGACTGGAAGGTCCCACATTTGCATGCAGATAAACTGGGAGCAACAACTGGGGAGCAAAGACAGACTGAGTAAGCCAGGGTTCCAGCACAGGAGACTTAAGCCTCAAAACCTCTGGCTGTAAAAACTTGTGGGGTTTGTGGCAGTGGGAGAAACTCCCATCCTCCCAGGAAAGTATGTCGGTGAGACTCACAGGGTCCTAGAATGTACACAAGCCCATCAACACAGGAATCAGCACAAGAAGAACCCAATTTGCTTGTGGGTAGCAGGGAAAGGGACTGAAATTGGGCCAAGAGCCAAACACGCAGCATTGTTTCCTCTCTGACACCTCCCACTGATAATCAAGATGCTCACAGAAATGATTGAGTTTGGTCACAAAATGAAGGAGGAAATGAAGGCTACACAAAGTGAATTAAAGGAAAATATACAGGGAACCAACAGTAAAGGGAAGGAAACTGGGACTCAAATCAATGATTTGGAACAGATGGAAGAAATGAACATCCAACTGGAACAGAATAAGGAAACAAGAATTCAAAAAATGAGGAGAGGCTGAGGAACCACCGGGACAACTTCAAATGTTCTAACAGCGGAATCATAGGGGTGCCAGAAGGAGAAGAGGAAGAGCGAGAAATGGAAAACTGCTTTGAAAAGAATAATGAAGGTGAATTTCCCCATTCTGGCAGAATTAATAGATTTCTAGGAAGTCCAGGAACCTGAGAGAGTCCCAAAGAAGTTGGACCCAAGAAAGCACACACCAAGGCACATCATAATTACATTACCCAAGATAAAAGATAAAGAGAGAATCTCAAAAACAGCAAGAGAAAGGGAGACAGTTACCTACAAAGGAGTTTCCATAAGGCTGTCAGCTGATTTCTCAAAAGAAACTTTGCAGACAAGAAGGGGCTGGCAAGAAGTATTCCAAGTCATGAAAGTCAAGGACCTACATCCAAGATGATTCTATCCAGCAAAGCTATCATTTAGAATGGAAGGGCACACAAAGTGCTTCCCAGACAAGGTCAAGTTAAAGAAGTTCATCACCACCAAGACCTTATTATATAAAAAGGGACTTATCTAAGAAAAAGAAAGTCAAAACTATGAACAGTAAAATGACAACAAACTGATAAGTATCAACTGAACCTAAAAAACAAAAACAAACTAAGCAAACAACTACAACAGGCACAGAATCACAGAAATGGAGATCACATGGAGGGTTATCAGCTGGGGTGAAGGGATGGAGCCAATGGTTGAAAAGGTATAGGGAATAAGAAACATAAATAATAAGTAGAAAATAAACAGGGGGAGGTTAAGAATAGTGTGGGAAAAGGAGAAGCCAAAAACTTGTATGTACGACTCATGGAAATCAACTAAGGGAGAGGAATGCTGGTGGGAGGTGGGGTTGGAGGGTGGAGGGGGTAAACAGGAGAAAAATGGGACATCTGTAATAAAATATACTTAAAAATATATAAATATGGCAAGATTCCTGTAAGAACTAACAAAGTCTGTAAAGTATCTGACAAAGTACTTGAAAATTGGTACTACTATTTTCTAGTAAAGATTATATACTTTTTTGTTTTGTCATTGTAATGCCCTTTGCATCAGGTGAGCTTAGAGAATTAATGGTGCTGATGACCTAAGCATTTGTCTAATATGACATCATCGTCTTGTCTCTCCACTCTCACCGACACAAAACACGCAGGCTCTAAAGCAAGAGAACCAGCACTGTGGGCCCAGTGCAGCAAACACATAACCTTTGTTTGATTTACACAGTGCTGTTCAAAAAAGGTTCAGTTTATGGCATTCATAAATCAAAAGATTTACTATAAACATCTAGATTTCTAGCTTTTGAAAAATCAGGAAATCTGCCAACATTTTTCTAGCATGCGTGCTTGGCAAGCATTAGCTGAAGCTGAAAAGCTATTATTGGCCCCTTTGGAGAGCCCACGTTCTCTCCAATTTGCCACTGTCTCCACCTGATCCAGTTCATTTCAGTTAGGTAAATGGCCCCCATAGTCATCTGAGTTTGAGAGTCTTACTCTACAGGGAAAATATCTTGTATATTCAGAGAAAGTATAAGAGATAATTAAACAACTAAGTAGCTTCTTTGAAACTATGGCCCAGTTTTAACTTGAATTTGGACACAGAAGGGGAACTTTGGGGGAAATACAACCAAGAATATGTTTCAAGAGGAACTAAAGAGTTCCAAAACAATAGGTAGGAAGACATGAATACTGTCTCTCAATTCAAATTATTCTCCCTGGACCTGCACCCCTATCCTCACATGCCATATTGGAATGGAGAATGTTCACAAAAACAGGGAATCACTGAAAGAGCCCAGGACAGGCAGTCAGACGTTTTGATGTCATTAATCTCAGCAGCAACAGGGGTGAATGGCCTTAGTAGAGACGACAGCACCTTGACAACTATCACGGCCACCCTCGAGGCAAACCCCAGACAGAACCGGGAGGGTGCAACCTCTTTGTGGGCACCAGAAGCTGCAGAGCCTTCAGTGAGCCTTGTCAGCAATAGCTTTGGACATTTCCAGTGGCCACCACAAATGAGAGGGAAAGAAGAAAATGGCAGATGGGACAGGAAAGTCAATCGGTTTGCGCTTGGCGCACACATAAAACACACCCTGAAGTTCAGAATCCCATGGGCTAAATTTTAGAGCTGGATACCATCTTCCATGGGGAGGAGACTAGAGCTGAAGAAATGCTGCTCAGTGATTATCACTGAGACTCTGGGCTCACCCACAGGATGGGGTACAGAATTAAGAGGCAGTTAGCAAGTTTTATTAGTCCTCGTGCTAACCTGTTAGTTGATAATTACCAATTCGATTTGTTTTTAAAACAGTCACTCCTCATTAAAACTACTTAAAAGCATTAAGAAGGTAATTCCTATTTTCAATGCCTAATGGCCCATCCTAGCCTGTCAACACTCGAAGGAGTGTCCAACCTTTTGGCTTCTCTGGGCCACACATTAAATACATTGTGACATGTAATCACACACACACAAAAAAACTCATCATGTTTGCAGTAAATTTACGATTTTGTTTTCGGTCACTTTCACAGCCGTCCTGGGCCATGTGGGGCTGGCAGGCCACAGGTTGGACACCCCTGGAAGTTTTTCTCTTGCTCATTATTGGCGAAGGGTTTGGGGCAGGTTCATCAGTAAATACTGTTGCTTTTTCTTGCAGTTTTTTCCTTAGTTTGTTGGAAATGAAAAAATAGGAAAAGATTTGAGTGTCATGGGAAACATGCTTGTCCACATGTTGGAGTTTCCTTCTAAAGAAGTCTAACATGAGCGTGCCTAATTTATCACGACCAGCACCCAAAGAACGTCTAGGAATAGGAAATAACTAATGGGTAAAACCAACTTCATTAGCTGGGTCAACAGTATATGGGAATTCCTTGTAGTATCTTTGCAACCCTTATGTAAATGTAAAACTATTTCAAAGTAAGCTTTTAAAAATCTCAGTTACCTCTGGATTATGTTAGCAGAAATAAGATTTACAACAATAGAGAGACTGAAGTTGGTAAAACTATTAAGAGGTTCTTCCCAAAGAAATATTTAGATGGTATTATTTCATTGTCTTAAAATATAAAAATGTACCTGTAATTCTCTCTCAATATCATATTTTAAATTGCATCACAAATCCATCTTTGAGACAACATCATGAAGCAAACTCCCTGTGGTTAATGATTTTGACAATAATTCAACCCTTAATTGTATTCACCTGACTTCTCCCAGAGGGCGCGTAGAGATTTTGTTTCAGAATATTTAGAAAAACCTTACACAGAAATTTTGCTTTTGGATTCTTGGCAGATACCACAATATTTTGAAAGGAACACTGGAGGGGTTTACATTTGTCTAACACTGGAGCCAAGGCTGCATTCCTTCTTGCAGCAAAGTATGCAAATTTGTAATCTACCGAAGGCACAGGGCAACCAGGAAAGGGCCAAGAATTGAAATTCACAAAAGACCTAAGCTTTGGAAAGAAACTATTCAATACGGCTAGTATATTTTAAAGTAGCTATTCTAGGAATAGCTGTAAGGATATTCTTAAATGTCTTCAGTTAGTTTTCCTTCACCCTGACAATGGTGATCATGATGATGACAGACATATTTAAGCCCTTAAGTCTTAAAGGACAGGCATTGTGCTAATAGTTTCAACTAATTTATCTCAGTTCTTGAGACAAACCTGTGAAGCAGGAAATGTTTATTATTCCTATTTTACCTAGTAAGAAAGTCAGTCAATGACCATTTGCTCCATGACACATATGTACAAAAGTGCCACATTCCTTTACTTTTTTAAATCAAATTAAATCCGTTTTTGGACCTCCATCCACAGATCACTTTGGAGGTCTACTTAGGCTTAAGTGCAGCCAGGAAAGGAGAGGAAGGCCCCGAAATGTTGTCCACTATGGTGATTCCCATCATTGTCATTGCTCCTACACCGCAGTAGGGCTCTGGGCCCTGGTCCCGCTAGCCACTGCTGGCTCCCAGTGACCCTCTTTGTTGACCACAGGCTCCTACAGAGATCTCAGCACGCCAAGGTCAGCAAAGAAAAAAACACAGGCCAACTGGTTAAATTTGAATTTCAAATAATAAATACTTGTTAGCATACGTATGCCCCCGTGGAATATTTGGAACAATTATTTGTTGTTTATCTGAAATTGAAATTGAGGTGGGCATCCTGCATTTTACCAGGTAACCCTGTCTGTCAGCAGTAATCAAGGCCAAGTGCTTCCTTTCCAGCCTCCTCCTCATTGGTGCCACAGCCACTATCCATTAGGAGGGCAGGCACGGGCAGGGCTATGTGATTCTGAAAACAACGGGTTTGTATCCCCAGTATGCTGCTCCCCACTAGCAAGGCCACGAGGAGATCAAAGGCCTGATCAATACTGACTCGCCCACTGAGTGATGAAAACACACAAATTGGCAATGGAGAGGAAATCCCTGTGTTGAAACCCAGTGTCAAGGGGTTAACTCTGTGAGTTTTCAGTGGCCACATGGCCAAGAAGTCAGGTGGACCTGCCTGAACCCGACTCCAGTTTAGTCCCCCGAGGACTCTCTGCTGCTGGCTCCCAAGTTAGGAACACTCAGAGTGACACCTCACCTTCCCCCTCCCCACTCCCTAGACATCTCACCTGGAAACCCAGCCCTGCAAATGCACTTGCTGAAGATGTCGGCTGGACTTTTAAAGAAAAAGCAACTCAAAACAAAACAAAACATTTTTACTACTACGTGAGTAGAAGTGGGGATGTTTTTAGTATTTGCTTTTCATCACATGTTTTATCCCTGGGTTCTTTTAGTATTTGTTTTAAAAGACTTTGCCTTTTAAACTGGCCCAACAGAAAGTGCTCATGTCCATGATATAAGAGAGAATGCCAGGAGAGGGATCTAAATCCAGGGAAGCTCAAAAAACAATTTTCCTCAAAGGGTTCTTGGGTTGGTGCTCCAAGACCACGATGATTGCACCCCTAAATAAACACATGGACTCTAAGGCTAAGTTACAAGGAAAGGCAGGCAGGGTCACAGGAAGAATCACCTTTGTCTGTGAATCTATAAGAGGAAGCCCAAAATTCAAAAGTAAATCGTGATAATGATGTCTTAAATGAAGCTTAGTCGATTTCTTAAATATTAATAAATATACTGACTATATATATATATATATATAGTTCTACGTACACAACAAAAATTATAGCCAGCCTTTCCCTAAGACAACCAAATCATGGAGTAATGAATTTGTTGATCTAGTTATCTCTATTTTATTAACCAAAATGAAAAACTTTGCAGCCATCTGGTCAACTATTCATACAAACCATTTGAAAAAAACAATCCCTCCCAACAACCATAATTTATTGTATTTTAGGGCATCTCAGTCGCCCAGTACTTGATTGAATTTCTTCCTAAATCATATTTTTTAACAGTTATGAAAAAAATTGGCCAAAAGTAATGAAATACATTTCCCTTGTAAGAGAAAAAAAAAATCAATCTTCTAATTTGTCTCTTTTACATTATTATTTTTGGCCTTTATGGCTGGACAACAAGGGCGGAGCAGAGGAGGCAACCTGAGCACATAATGGATATAGTGTGCATTTCTGGGCTCCTTTCATGGGAGTGCTGGCCGAAACAGGTGGTGGTGACCATTCACGGGAAAGTAATAGGACACTTGTGCTAGGTTTTCTTATCAGAGCTGGTTGTTTCAGGCATCATCCATCCTCGCTGTTCTGTTCCAGATTCCAAATGGCTAGTCCAAACAAAATATTGGAAAGTAAATTACAAGGCACCAGATGGAAAAGCTGCAAAATGCAGCTATTAAAAGTTTATCATATTTTCTTCTTAGCTTTTTCCTCTCCAGCCATGATGGGCTCTGACTGAAGTCCATTATGCACTGTGCATTGCAAAAATTTTGTTAAAATTATTAATGAGGTAAGGAAAAGGAGGGTTGAAGATGGAAGAAACTGAAAAAACACATCAACAATTTTCATACCATAAATCTTCCTTTTTTATCTCTAAGCAAAAACCATTTACAAACTTTTAAAACCAATTTTCTAACTGTTGATCCTCAAACTTTCATGGTAATAAAACAAAACCTAGAAGGACGTCTCAGTTAATCACTTCCATGTACATTTTTGTAATTCATTGATTCAACAGTTTTACCATAATCAGCCATGTCAAGATCATTTAATATAATAGAGGAATAAAAATCTGAACTATTAGTCTCCAATTATATTTATTGACTATCTGTGATAGAAAAAAGTCTGGGCATTATATTAAGCATTTAAGAGTTGGAAATTAATCATGATTATTGTTACAATTTTCAAAACAACTAAAACAAAGCTCATTAGTTTGTTTCAAAAATAACTATGTTTCCAACTAAAGGTGACCTGAAGAAAATAGATAAATAAATTTAGCCTCTGCTATAGTTTGCCAAATTCCTGCCAGAGTTTGCTAAATTAAAAATCTCTGGAGGGGGGGGGGATGATTCTTTTTTAAAATTGAATTTATTAGGGTGACATTGGTTAATAAAATTATACAGGTTTCAGATGTACACTTCTGCATATCATTTGTATATTGTATTGTGTCTTCACCACCCCAAGTCAAGTCTCCTTCCATCACCATTTATCCCCCTTTACCCTCTTCTACCTCCCCCACACCCTCCCTTCCCTCTGGCAACCACCCCAGTGTTGTCTGTGACCATGAGTCTTTTTCTTCTCTGCTTAATCCCTTCATTTTTTTAAAGCTCTGAAACACTTGCTGTAAAAAAAATGTACACAGGAGACCAAGTATAAAGCAAAGCAAGCCCCGATGATTGAAGTGGGGACATGGAGCAGAGTGGATGCCGGTGGTGCCCACCCACGTCTTCTCAGCCTCCTGGCAGGTCCCTCGGACGGTCCCCACACACACAGCAGCTTCCTGCACCTCTCTGTTGGGCAGCATTGTCCACCCTCAGAAGCATGTTTGGTTCATGCATGGAGCAGGCTGGAAATGCTAGCTGACTAACGCCTCAGGTGTCACCCTCCACCAGTGAGGGATGGGGGATGGTAGGCAACTGCCTCATCTTCCTCATCCCTCAGGAGGCCAAGTCTAAGGTGTGTTCCACAGTTTCTCAGAGGCCTCCCAAAGGAATTGAGCCCAAGTTTCCCGTAGCAGGATCTTGCGATGAACTACCTTCTGTAGGCTTCGTCCCTGCTCCATCTAACCTCTCCCGGGATCATATTACAAACCAAAGGGGGAGCAGACAAAGCTATACCCATCTCACTACCCCACCCTAACAGCCCCTGGGAGTCCTCAGCACTTTGAAAAGCAAAGCTGCACTCAGTCACATTCTTCATTTTACAAGCAGATCGGCCTGCTGCCACCAACACTTGCATTGTTCACAGCATAAGCCAAGCACAGTCTGCATCCTCGCCCTTGATTGGGCAGGTGCACCCTCCTCAAGTCCCACCCCTTCTCTGGACTTAAAGAGAACCCTGCACGCCTCAACTGCCTCCACTGACAGGGTAGGACAGGCCAAGGAATCAAAAGGAACATTTCTGACCTTAAAGGAATATAGGCATCTACCTCTTAACATCAGCAAACCCCTTGAGTTTCCCATTATCCATTCTAGCGGTTTCTCATTATTTTAAGCAAGAAAATGCATAATGAATTACATTTCAACCTAAAATCCCCAACCAATTTCTTAAAGCATACTTGAAACACAATATAATGTGCACACACACGTTAGGGTGCACAATGCTTACATACTTGCTTTATGATCAGCAATTCATAAAGTTAACACAGAGCTTCTTGACAGTAACACTGATATTCCTCTCAGCACAGGCGATGCAAAGCCAGCACGTCTTGTTTCTTGACACTTTGGTGCATGTTTCCAAACTTCTGCACATGATTCTGACATTATACCAATGTTTTGGTAGCCAATTTTAACTGCACGTTACAATCACCTGGGAGGTGCTTAACAATGCTAATACCCAGACACACCCCAGACCAACCAACTCAGCACCTCCAGGTGGATCCCGGGCATCCATATTCAATAATCCAGTGTGGAGCCATGGTCGAGCACCACTGTGCTGGATGAATTTGGAATACAAGTCAAGATTTTCCTGGCACATCCTTTTGTTAATAATGTCATATTGGGTTTGAGGAACAACATAGAAAAAACATTGGCTTGAGAGATATGTGTGTTCTGCAAAGTTAGGTAATACTAAACAGTAGGATGTGTTGTACCAGGAAAATAGTAACCAGGAGGCATTCTATGGGGTATGTGTGTAATTGTGTGAAATTTTAAGCGTGTGGACATAACTGTAGCAAGGGATTTTGTTTGTTGTTTTGACAAATTACTGATTAATCCAAATCAATTTTTTCCCTTCAAACTCCTGGCATTTGGCTTATCTCCTATTTTACTATATTCATAAGTTTCTTTTATTTCTATTTTTATTTTATTTATGAGTTTCAGCTGAGTACAATATTAAACTACGGTACTTGAAATCTTCCCAATGGGCCACAATGTCTCTCACCTCCAGGCCTTTACCTTGCTTTACTATCTCTTTTGAACAGCCTTCCCCACGCCTAGCCTAGTCTCCTTCTCCTAGATCACTCCTGCTCATCCTTTGAGACTCTGACTACAAGATACCTCCTATGAAAAACAACTACCCCCAAAACTGAAGGCTAGATTACGTACCCCTCCCCTGGGATCCCACAAAAGCCTTCACTCACCTCACTATATTACAGTCACTTTTTTACCTTTAAGCTCCAAGTGATCAGGCCCTCATAACTGCCTGGACCATAGTAGGTATCGTAAGTTATTTGTTAAATGAATAATTTAATTGAGAGCTATTGATTTCTAGCACCATCATCACCAGTAAACCCACACCCCACCAACATCTCAATCAAACATTGTCCCTTGAGTCAGAAGTCCTGGCTACAGTTAAATCACACATTATCATATTCAGTCCCTTCATTACTAGTCTGGGTAGTGTTACTCTTGCTGACGATGTGCCAGCAGGCAATGACTTGAAACTCTACTTCTATACATCACTAGAGCATTTCTTCTACTCTCTTGCACAAGACTCTCAGTGATTAATGCCCTGCTGCTATCTTGGGCTCAACTGCCCCAGCCCCTGAGTTAGATGGATAGCGTCAGTACATCAGGGGCGGGGGGCAGGAGGCATTATTACAAGACATCATTCCTGCTGATGCTATCCCGGTGTACGATCTAGTGTGTGCGGCCCTCTGACCCTGTCAATTCCTGACATGATCATGTGGGACATGAAACACAAATGCTACCTGCATTCGCTGCTTGATACCATCAAACTCCATCGGCCTTTTTAAGATAAATGAGCTTGCATCCTGAAATTCATGATGTCTCTGGTGATTATAGTGTTGCTACAGCCAGACGCAACAGTGGCCTACCTGAAACCTAAAGCCACTAACAGCTCTGAGGTGTACCCCACATTCAAATTCTTTTTTTAAGAGTTTATTTATTTATTTTTAGAGAGAGGGGAAAGGAAGGACATAGAGAGGGAGAGAAACATCAATGTGTGGTTTCCTCTCATGCACCCCCTACTGGGGACCTGGCCCACAACCCAGGCATGTGCCCTGACTGGGAATCGAACCAGTGACCTTTTAGTTCATAGGCTGGAGCTCAGTCCACTAAGCCACACCAGCCAAGCTCAAATTCTTAATAGTGTAATGGTTAAGAAGGAAAAACAATTCTTAATAGTGTAATGGTTAAGAAGGAAAAAAATGAAGAAAAAAGCAAGAAGGATACATGAATGAGCAAGGCGTACAATAATAATATGTTTTCCCAAGTTGAGAATGAGTTGGAACTCTATAATATGATTCATATATATTATAACATAACATTTATGATTCAAATAAAGTATTTAGCGCTCCCAGAAAGGAATTTTATTTCTTGCCAACAAATTTCGCCTCTTCAACCCAAGGATAAAAGCTGATAAAACTTTTTCAGATGTCAAATGACTAGACAAAACATTCTGATAAGCAGGAAAGTATATCTTATTAGAAACATATAGGCATTAATTCCCATAAAAATAACTATAGTCATGAATCTTGAGAGTAAAAGAAAATTATTTGGCAAAACAGTCTTGAGTTGTGCTGAATGTACCAGATTTATTAAGGGAGATACATGTATTCAAATTTTATTAATAAATATGGCTGAATGTTTTCACTTCTAGCCAGTGGGTCAAATCATCAATGAAGTCTTCAGTAAGAATATCACTTTAATTTATTTATACATATGTTATTTGACTCATAGGTTCCCATTTTTCTTTCTTTTTATTAAATGTATTGGGGTAACAATGGTTAAGAAGATTATATAGGTTTCCATTGTGCATTCTGTGATACATGATCTGTATATTGCATCGTGTGTCCCAAACCCAGAGACAAGTCACCCTCTGTCACCATAGGTTTGGCTCTCTCTACCCTTTACTATCCCCCACCCCTACTTCCCTCTGGTGACCACCACACTGTTGTCTGTGTCTGTGAATTTTTGTGGGTTTGTTTTTGTTTGTTCATTTGCTGCTTTCAGTTTTTTTAGAGAAAAAAAAAGATGGAAAGCAAAGAGCTGGGGAAGAAGGACTTAGCTGTATCAGTAATGTTTTTCTTTCTTTAAGAAAAGATTTGAAACAAAGAGGGCAAAAGAATAACATCCATCAAATCTGGCTGGTAGGTATGCGTGGGTCTATTTTATTACTTTTTACATTTGAAAAAATAACATGTTTTTGGTAAAAGTATGCAAGCCATTTGTCATGATAAATACGAACATGGGACTTGGTTTAAGACACGTGGTTCTGCTGTTTACTAGTTCTATAATCTTGATAATCTGTCTAAATTTCCATTTCCCAGTGTATAAAGTAAGGAAGTGATGAACTCATTGCCATCTCAATGCTGAATACTACTTATTATTTGGAGAAAACATATGTGAGTATATGTCTTAGGTTAGGTTTCCCTGGAAACAGACTGTGAGACAGAGATTTGTGTGAGGCTTTCACTGGGAAGCACTCTCAGAAACACCACCAGGGACTGTCAAAGGAGCCAGACTGGACAGAGGGAGAAGTTAAGTTGCAACGCTATTGCAACAGATGCCTCCGCCAATCCCATGGGGACACATAAGAGCTGACACTGCCCTTCAGAACTATCTAGAATCAAGGTAAGAGGGAAGCCACTTCTGTCCTCTACATCAACCTCTAAATCACTGGATGAAGGCTACCCCTAGGGCAAGGACATAACCTTGGGGGAGGCAGTGGCCTTCAGCCAAGGACAACGTGTAGAGAGGAAGTAAGATGAGAAGCGTAAGTAACCAATACCCAAAACCAGCTACTGAATGAGGTCTCCCACCTTGACGGGACATCTGTTAAGCACCACAGCATCCACTGTAATCAGCAACTGGGACCCATCCTTGGCACAGAAGGAACATGGTACAGAGGTAGGAGGACAAAGAGCCAAGGATTAAGGGGAAAGGGTGTTAGGTCCCTCAGACTACATGGGACAGAACAGGGTCCGAAAATGTACAAGATCAGGTTGGCTGCGGCAGGATCAAAGTCATCTGTTAGTCACACTTAACATTCCTTATATCTGGAGTATGTCCCTACCGTTTTGTAGTATAGAATTTATGTATAAATTCCAGCCTGTCACTGCTTCAGCCAGAGAAGTTAGGAGAGAACTACTCTGCATATCTAGCATCAGTGTGACGGTGTGAACAGGAAGCCAAACCAAAGAATCCAAAAGTGAAATTCAGGTGAACTCTTCAGTCCACTAAGTTAGCCATCCTTCCTTTGTCACCACACCATACCAAGGACATTCATCTTGCATGGCTAAGCCTTGGAGCCCCAGACTCTGTTACAGTACCCTCCCCCATCATTCAGAATGTTCTGGGTGAACTGGAGGAACCATTTTGAATCTCAGGAAGAATGGAGTATTTTTCCTTTCCTTTTTTTTTTTTTTTTTTTACCACTTTGAAACCTTCATCCTTTTAATAAAAAATAAATATAAAATACAACACTACATATATTAGCCAAAATTCTTCTCTAAAGTTAGGGAAGCTTTCCCAGGCAATCTGTGGTATGAAAGTGAGAGCACGGCTTGCCCGAGGGAATAACGTGTACATGAAATTCTGAAATCACCTTTAATTAGGTTTCCAAACACCATGTGTCAACCTACCAGATTTATGGCATCAACTATTGCCACTTATTTAAAGACAAATGTCACTTTAGTGCACATATATTGATCAATCAATTTGGGTTTGTAAACCTAGAGAACTTGGGGGTGAAGACAATGAAATGTATGATGGGAAGACTTCAGTTTGGGCTCTTTCCTTTGACATTGCTTGTGTGACCAAATCCTGAAGCCTATCTGCATTTCAGTGTTTGCATCTGAACACTAGCACGTTACATTCAATTAACCCTACAAGTATGGATTAAAAACAACAAAATAGGTGACTTTCATTGATTGAAGCTGGGTTGTATCTCGATCTCCAGATTCTTATAAGCAGTGAGATAAATACACAGGAGGGTACCACGGAATAAAAGTGACTTGGAATCTGTCTACTAGTGTGCAGTGGTCTCCAGTGGCTTTTAAATAATTATGCAATCCACTCAGTCCTGACAAAGGAGACTTCAGTTTATTCCATTATTGATAACATTGATGTTAGCCTCTGTCAGTCAGCTTGGGTGATTTCATTCCCTATACAGTTCAAGGTCAAATGCATTGTGTGCCTTTTCCTGTAACTCATTCATACAAATGAGAGGAAACAATAAATATAAACCACCATAAATTTAACTTCCGAAGGACTACCCATCCACTCCCCCTCCCACCTCTACCATCACTGGAGAAGCTGGAAAAATCCATATAAAAGCTTTTGACGTCAAGAACTATGCTTTCTAACTCTGCTGAAACTGAACTACACAGTTACACACAAGACTAACCTAAAAAGAAACACACTGGAAAATTCCTTTCTCTCCTTCAGCTTTGCAAAACCTATTGTTCTTATCATATTCAATTATGGTTTTTTTTTTTTGCTGAGAGAAACTGTAGATATGGAGCAAGTATATGTGGGTGGGTTGTTTTGACTTATCTTTTCAACACCAAATGTCTGACCTGACGTGTTCATACACAATCAAATATACTGACTGTATAATTCAATCAATGCACCGGGCTCTGCCCCAAGTCCTACAGTCTTGTAGGATTGCTGATTATGGAGAGCTGTCATGAAATTGTATTCCTTGGATTTTTATCAACCATTTAGAATTGTAAAAACCATTCTTGGCTCGTGGGCTATACAAATAGGCAGGCAATGGACCAGATTTGGTGCACAAGCCAGAGTTTGCCAATCCCTGACCTGCGACAATGGTTCCCAATCCTGTCTGCGCATAGAATCACCTAGGAAATACTTTAAAATTACAGCCCTCGTGTCACGCCCTGAACCAATTAAATCACAATCTCTGAGTGATACAAGTATCAGTCATTTTTGAAGCTCCTCGGGTGACTCCAGGGTGCAGAACTGTTTGGGACTTGCTTATCTGTAAACCATATTATCCCTTCAGATGCTAAATCACACAGGTCCCCTTGCGTTAGCTTTGCCTTTCTTTGTCATTCTTAATGTCTATAACAAAAGACCTTGGGTTGAAGAAAGGCTAGATTTCACAATCAAAAACATCCTAGTTACAAAGTAAATTCAGTCAAGTTTGAAATATGGTAGGTGGGGAGGTTAGCATATTATTTTTCTTCACCTGGGTCTCCCTCCTCAGTGGCCCCCAGAAAGCAGAGTCTGAAACAAGATTGTTTGGGGACAGGAGTCCATGTGGCAGGAAAGGGGGACTGAGAAGAGTAGAACAGGAGGAAAAAAAGAGTCACTCCAGTGGGCAACTGAGCTTAAGCCCACTGGGATCCAGTGAGGAGCTCTGCAGAACCCACTGAGGATTGTCCATCTACATCCCAGATTGCTCTATCCAGCAAAGCTTTCATTTAGAATGGAAGGGCAGATAAAGTGCTTCTCAGATAAGGTCAAGTTAAAGGAGTTCATCATCACCAAGCCCTTAGTTTATGAAATGTTAAAGGGACTTATCTAAGAAAGAAGGTAACAAAAAGAAGATAAAAACATGTATAGTAAAATGACAGCAAACTCACAATTATGAACAACCACACCTAAAACAAAAACAAAAACTAACTAAGCAAACAACTTGAACAGGAACAGAACCACATAAATGGAGATCACATGGAGGTTAGCAACAGGGGAGGGGGAGAGGGGGAAAAGGTACGGGGAATAAGTAGCATAGATGGCAGGTAGAAAATAGACGGGGTAGGGCAAGAATAGTATGGGAA